>SNQJ01S0172722.1:0-20409 GCA_010110895.2 Picea sitchensis
CCTCCTCGCTGCCCTCTCGGGCTCTGCTGGTCGCCCCACGGCCTCATCTCGATGACATATCTCTCCACGTGGCAGTCTCTCCGGCTCTCGCTGAACCGATGCTCTCTGCCACTCCACCTCACGCCCGCGAGGTGCCACATCTGCACATGCACAAAACAACAAACAAATGATCGTATCAGCATCTATATCACATATGAACTGGTATATCAAAAGATAACATAAATCAAAACATACAAATACATAACATACCTTGATGGTCGAAAACCTCCCCAGGAGGAAACACCATGTCCGGGTCCCCCCGGAAGTCAACCCTAGCATAGGGGTACCGAAGTATCACTTGCGGCATCTGTCGCCATATATGTGCTGCCTGCACTGTGAAGTAATGCCCACCTTCGCCACCTCCGTGGCAAACACAAACCGCCGACCACCGCCTCAAGCACGACTCTCGTGCCCCGGGCGCCTCTAATAGAACCCTCGGGCGCAACATCGACACCCTCTCCAAGAACCAGGCTACCAAGATCGAGCCAAACGCAAACTCTCTGGTACCTATGGATTGACATCGATCCAACTGCGCGATCATCCACACATGTAGAGTCAACCCCCATGCAAACTGCTCACGGCCCACCACCACCCTCTCCAGCACCAATAGCTGGCCACCACTAATCCGTTGGGTCGCAACTGACCCATACACGCGAAAAATCATCGCCGCTATGCAACGATGCACCAGGGAATCTATACCACTAACACTCACTACAGTCCCAGACATGTAGTTCTCGCCCGAACAATATCGCTTGGCGATGGTAGACAAGGGTGTATCCCTCGGCAGCACAGGCTCTGCCGGCACTGACGTTCCCCGGAAGGGGAGCCCAGTCAAAAAATATATATCCTCCACCGCAGTGAAGGGGATCTTCTCTCCTCGCACGAGGAAGCAGTGCAAATCTGGACTCCACATCTGGAGAAAGAACTGTAGTAAGTACTCTTGTGCCCGTATCAACGGGCCCTCAAAAAACTTTAGCAACCCACAGGTTGCTAAAGCTGCTCGCACCTCAGGCCCTGTGTTGGCCACAACATCTCGCAGCTGCGACCAGTCTCGCTCACGCCACCACACAGCCATCACCACCGCTGACAACCTGCAAACAACACCGAGTCCTATGTCAGCTTATGCAATCATCCAATGCACCAAAAAAGACTCATTTTTTACCCTTCAACCTTGCCTCAAAGGTGCGGTTTTTTTACCTACAGGCGCGCATATTTGCGCGCCTGTTCACTACACAGGAGCGCACATATGCACGCCTATTCACTACACAGGCACGCACATATGCGTGCCTTTTCATTACACAGGCGCGCTCTGCAGCGCGCCTGTCCAAACTCACAGCCGCACTCACGAGCGCGCCTGTCCACCTCACAGGTAGCCTTTGGAGACACTTTCAATAAAGTAGGATCCTTTGGTAATTTCAAAATAAAGGCCATATCTTTAAGGGGTGCAGGTAAAAATGGATTGGCTACATACTGCATCATTACTAAAAGCAAAGTCCCACTTTGACATATTACCAAACAAACCCTCAAAGGCAATGGAGTAAAATGGGATTGAAGACGATATTTCAAAAGTGTTATAGGATTTTCTGATGCTGAAGTTCGAACATGAAACAAACCCTTTCCTAGGGTATTAACAATTACATCTTTCATGATAACACTCCTGATGCTAGTTGTACCATTGAGCCTAAATGAAAATTCAATATCCTTGCCACCAAAATCTTTTGAGGAAGTAATTTTCAAGTACAATGTACCCTGAAGTCCAATCTTTCTAAGAACTGACTCTTTAAACTCAGTATGGATCTCTTCAGACATGTATAATAAGGGAGCCTTGTTTTCAAAAGCCTTCCCTATGGCCAGAGTTACACCAGGTGGAGTTGTCCCTCAATGTCTTAGATAATGTTGCCTCCTCATTCTGGACTATCGAGCTAATGCCCTCAAATCTGGTGTTGATCACCATCATGATCTTCAATATTGATATGATCTTCACGGTTACTGATTTTATGCATTGAAATATGAGATTTAACAACTGAAAATCAAGAAATAAAACCAATCCTTAGATGCTCGGCCACCTACCAACTTCAAACTAAAATATTGGAACTTATCCGGGATATCGATATTTGTTCACAATGACATGAAGCATTCCCTCAATCATATTCTGATGTTTTCTAATAGACATGAGAGATGTGATTTTCATATCATCAACCAACAACCACTATAAGATCTAACATAAAAAAAGCCTCTCTGAAAGTCTGTCTCGTATTATTGAAATTAACAGGCATTTTATTTAGGCCAAGATTGATCTCCTCGATAACACACATTGAAAACATCACTACTCTGCAATATCCTTAATCTTTCATATGGCATGGTTCCTATTGTTTGATTCATAGCTTGAACCTGAGACTTGACTTGTGGCTCGATTAATTGCCAAATGTCTTTTGACTTATGTCTTATGTTCATGTGCATTTCCCAACTCGAAAGAAACTGAAAGAATTTGTTTTTGTCCATCTTCACAAGGAAGAGTACGATAACTGAACATTTTTGTTTGAGGATGAACAACACTACCAGAGAAAATCAATAACATCATTGCAATGATGAATCTGCCATGTAAAACACACATTCTTAAATTTAGACCGGGAACCCTTATCTCGATACTCGCCTATAGAGTAATGAGAAAACCTACAATCTTTAGATAAAACTTGACACTTCTACACTCGAGTATGACAAATGGGAATGACGACATCTCCTCGTGGAGAATTGGCATTTTGAATTTATTTGCATGTAAGCTTTTATGATACTAACATCATTGATTGGACACATTATATATTCGATCAAATGAGTAGTTTCATGCTAGGAAATAGTTTAGGAGTATGACACTAGTTAAGGACCAGAACAATTCAAGCACACACCACTTTTACTTTATTTGATGAAAATAACAATTGTAAATATAAAGAAGCATAAAACTAGGGTTTAGGAAAAACTGACAATGCTTTGGAATGCAGGTAAAAGCGATCAACGAGAGATTTAATGGAGTAATGGAAGTATGACACTGGCCAAAATACCTATGGGAATGATGAATCAAGTAGCGAGTAATGAGGACATTCTCAAAAAAAATACCAGTGTTTTTTTGATCGCTAACACTCTGTACCAGTTCCTTTTGCTCGAACATGATTTGCACCATAGGCCATATTTCATTTATGGATTTGGAGATATCCATACAAATATTTTCCTTGGCCTCAACGAGTGTCTTGCCTGCCACTGATTGCTTTCGAAGCTGCTGCAATTCCTGTTTGATTTTATCTGATGTTTGCTTCTCCATGGAGTAGCTTGTTTGGTAGGAGGACTTGAGTTGCTGAAGATCCTCAAACTCATTTTTCAGTCTGCTAATATCTGTCTCTTGTAAGTCCATTTCTTCCATGGATTTAGCTAATTCCACTGTCTTTTCTAGAGATGTCATTGGAGTTGTTGAGGGAATTTCTGATATGGAGGTTTTTGCTACCGATGTTGTGCTTACCCCAGTGAGTGGAATTGCGCTCAATTGAATGACTTCCATAAGCTTTGATTGTTCTTTCTCCTTCACTAATGTTTCCAATTCCGCTTCCATCTCTTTCAACTGTGCATTCTACTCCATGATCAATTTGAGCATCTTGTCCTTTTCACCTTCTGTCTCAGCTATCTTCTTTGCCTGTGCATCTTCTGTTGGTGGTAGTTTTAGTTGTTTCCTGAGAGATGCTATATCTATATTTTTCATTTTAAGAATCTCTTCGACTGCTTTCACATTCGAGGGGTCATACCCGATCTTGAGGACCAATTCTTCCAATGTTTTAATTTTATTATCTTTCGCAAAGGATGACATCTTTTCTAACTTTAACTGTGTCTGAACATTGCTCAGAGAGACCTGAAGTTTACCCGTTGAAGTAGAGGCAGTAGCCAAAGTGGATAAAATCATTTCTCCAGCTTGCCTGTGCAGATCCATTTGATCAGCAGGGTGCACATCTCTGGTGTGGAACTCGAACGTTTCCCTTTTGTAGTTAGTGATTGCCTTTGCGTCAGGCACTTGGGCCTATAGAAAAGACATGTGTATTATACCCTTCTCTATATCAAATGCAGAAATCAATCTATGTTGTGCCATGGATGTCTGCTTCCAAAATTGAGCATAAGTGTTTTTGGTCAGCGTTTGATTTCTCTTCTTGATCCGGTCATATTTCTCAAAGATTCTCAATTTGACACCTCCTTGTTTTGGCTAATTGATTAATGAAGTATGTATCTTCTTCTTGGATGAAGAAGAAGGTGTGATCTATTGGATGTTACTGATAAGCGGTGACTGATCATTTTTCATATCTATATCGGATTGGGTTCCCTTTTCACTAGTTGTATTAGTTGCAGAAGTGGGTTTCGGCCTCTTGGTGTATAATTGGAAATATTCGGCCGAGACTTCGGTGACAGAAGGTGAAGAATATTTCATGGGCCTTTTCTCCTTTGAAAATTGTGGCGTGTTTGTTTGTGAGACAATAAGAGAAGGAGATTGCT
Organism: Picea sitchensis; assembly: GCA_010110895.2. Classification (NCBI taxonomy): domain Eukaryota; kingdom Viridiplantae; phylum Streptophyta; class Pinopsida; order Pinales; family Pinaceae; genus Picea; species Picea sitchensis. The sequence goes on from SNQJ01S0172722.1 coordinate 4,564, forward strand.
CTTCTATCTCTTCTAGAGTGTTCTCCTCCCACTCCATTTGATTTGTGAATTTCTCGATTTCGGGCTTGGGTGAATGAACATAGGGAATGGTTTTATTCTTTACCCTCACCTCTGAAATGATCCCGCAAGGGTCATATTTCCATTGGAAACTAACGTCAAACTTCATTTCCTTCAGAAACCTGTCCACCTCTTCCCCAACGCCTTAGTTATTGCAGATAAAAGATCCTATTTTCCATTTAAGTCTGAGTTGTTGTTTCTTATTCAAAGACACAAAGTGTATGTCGTCTGAATTTATCATCTGTCTTATGTATTCCAGGGAAAATATCCTCACGGGTAAATACTTGGGCATCCTGTATGGAGCTAACTCACATCCATATATCCTAATATCAGTGTGATTTTGGTAAAGATACCAATCTCCGGTTTTTGTAAGGTCCAAGAGGTGTAAAATCCTCTAAATTTCCTCATTTATTCTTGGTTTTGGTCTGGTACTTAGCATTCTCACTGCTAGGTGGTAAAATTGTTCTATGAACTGTTTAAAAGTGAACTCTGTGGAATTTTTCCTCAGCAGCGGAGTCCAATATGTCACCACTTGCGGCTTCCCGTCCTTGTCCATTTTCCGCATCGAGAAAGAGAACCTATCTGCCTGAAAGAAAATGAACATGTAATCCAATATGGAGGAGTACCAGAACATGCCCCCTGTGGAGAATTTTGAGAACTTCTCATGAATGTTATCTGCTAAAAAGGTGTTGTAATTGAACTGAGTGGTGGGTATTTCCTCAATAGAGAAAATGGACAGAAAACCTAATATAGGTTCATCCACCCATTCGTCTGAAAAATAACCAAGCAGGCAATAGAGTGATGAGATAACTTGGTTTCCATTTTGTGAGAACAGGGAGGAAGGATATGGGGGATTTAATTTGGGAAGTTGAGTGTCTTGTGGGAAGAACAATTCAAATATCTGGGCTCTTTGAGGAAAAGATAATTTCTGGTATAACTCTATTATGGTTTCAAGATTGAAAGGGGAGGTAGATTCAATTCTGGGTATCTGCATCATCTGATCAATGGCCTCTGGGGTAATGAAGAACAAAGTTTCTCCAGTTGAAGAGAATATGGCTCTTTGGTCAGAAAGGTAGTGGGCCTGGAATTTGAGGGAAAATTCAGGGAAATGGTGGACCTGGGGGAAAATATATAGAGGAAGATTGGACTCCCAGAGCCAGATTTCATCGTTCTGATCTAAGAAAGTGTCTTTGATCCATGACTGCAACTCTGTGAAATAAACTTCCCACCTTGTATCTGATATCAGATTATCTTTGTCGGCCAATGGGATCTTGTTGAGTACGATCGGAGGAGGGAAGAAAGGATTTTCCCTGGCCTCTACTTTCTTGGACTTTGGCACCATAGATGTGAAGAATACTTGCAATTCAAACAAAAGTTAGTGGTAATGGTTGTGGTTGGGTTCCTGATTGAAACAGAGAGGGGACAAGGAAACTTTTGGTGTGAGAATAAGATAAATAATGGGTGAATGAAAGCGCAGGGCTATTTTTGGGTGAACGGATAACTGTTGGGCGTGGGGACAGATCAACAGGCCTAACGGGAAAGTTAACCTATAATAAATGGCCAACGGGTCATTGGGGAATTGAGAGTGTTGATGAAAAATGGGTGATGAGTATGACCTAGTGATGTGGAGGGTGTTGAATGGAGACCAACAATGGTGAGGGGACTTGTGACGGGTGAACCAAGGGGGATGGACTGATAGAGTTATGAGATAGGACTCTTAGGGGAAGAAACTAGAAGTGATGTCATGATACGAAGATGGTATGCTAGGAAAGTGAAATAGATTCCTGTCAGGCTAGCATAGGGGGCCCGCCAGAAAACCATTTCATTTTGGAACCCCCCCCCCCATCGTTAAAAAGAGGATGGTCAGGGGGGGTCCTAAAAACATTGACAACCATCCATCCACGTGCCCGATGTTGGATCGCAGATATGAGCACTTCCTTTAATGAACTTTCTGGATGCCCCCCCCACCGTTAAAGGCAGAATGGTCGGGGGGCTCCAAAAATCTATCTCGTTCATGGATTAGGGTGCTAACGTCTCAACTGTATAGAAGTGATTTCTTGTTACTCACCATTCCAGACCCCCCTCCGCACCTTTAAAGGAAGAACGATCAGGTGGGGGGGGTCCGGAATCATATCCCAACCATTGATCTAAGCACCGATGTCTCGATCATCCATTTATGCGCTCTCTTTAATCTGCTAGCGCGAAATCATTTATGTAGTGGAAACTTAGGCTTGCAGCCTTTTTGTGGATTTGCTTGGCTTTTCCTGCTTTTGACACCATGGGGGTCAGGTAACATACTTTCAAACTTCAAAGATATGAATCGACACAGATCATCATGCATGTTTTATTGAAATCAAGCCAACTAGCCTATGCTCTAACCTAAGTTCTAACCTACTTCCCTATGACATTTATCCCAGATTAAATTGTTGGACTAAGAAATTACTCTACCTAGGGATTATTTGACCAAGATTAGGCAATTTGGTCAAATGTATTCTTTATCTAGCTTATTTACTTGACTAAGTTTAGGCAGTTTAGCAAAGCTTATTCATTAATCCTATCAACATCAATTTAAAAGGACTTGGCCATGCTTAAACTGTATGGACCAAGCCATTGTTATTACATGGGGCTTCATTTAATTTATTTTATGCCCTCTTTTATTCTTTTCTCATTTTCTTTTATTTTCTTTCTTTTTCTTTCTGTAGTGGTCTCTGCAAGTCAAAAAAATTGAAGGGAAAAAAATACAATCTACAGTTGATCCTATAAATTATAGGGTTATAACACTGGCTCCACCTGGGGATCGTATCCTCCTTGCGAGATGCCAAGAATCTTGTTTCTTATAATCTTAAAGAATTTCCTCTAGAGCCTCTTCTGTTATCTGACTTGCTTTATTCCAGAAATGTTGATGATGTTTTCAGTGTCTTAGGGCCTTCTCCATGGGCTTCAAGCACCTGAACAAAAACACCTACACCTAAATACTTGTAAAAGAAATGGTATTTACAATGAAATGGAATGGTGATATCTCTACTGAGGAGGCAAGTAATGCTTCAACATCCTGCCATTTATGGGTCCTCCTGGTAGGTCTGATCCGTCATGATTACAAGTAGAAAAGCATTATTTCCTATGGAGGCCTGAATGGTATAAGGACCCTTCCACAAGCTATCGAACTTTCCATGTTTACCTTTATCTTCATTTCTGGAGTCCCACCTCAAAACTAGATCACCCAATTCAAAGTTATCTTCTTTGGTTCTCTTGTCATAAATCTTTTTAATATTTTCCTGGTTCACTTGAGTTTTGTTGTAAACTTCTTCCCTGAATTGTATTAGGTGGATCATTTGAATTATTCTTCGTTGGACATCATTTGGTTCTTCTTCTGTTTCCTGCAATAGTTTCATGACTGGAACTCCTAATTAAAGGGGAAAAACTGCCTCAATGACATACACCAACTGGTATGGAGACATACCAATCGATCTTTTGGTGCTTATTCTATTAGCCCAAAGTGCGAAAACCAACTTGTTATGCCATGATTTCTTGTTTTCCTGTAGTGTATTTCTGATAATGTTCACCAGAATTTTGTTAGAAGACTCGGCTAGCCCATTTCCTTGTGGATAATAAGCTGTCGAGTGTCCCAAAGTAATATGATATTGATTACAAAAGTCTATGATCTTTTTGGATCTGAAAGCCACTACATTATCAGTGATAATTTTTCTAGGGCATCCAAAACGAGACAAAATGCTAGTTTCTAAAAACTTGATGATGACAGAGTCAGTAGCTTGCCTGCATGGTACATCCTCGGTCCACTTGGTGAAGTAGTCTATGGCCATGAGGATCCATTTATGTTGGCCCGAAGAAGGAGGATGTATCTCACCAATGAAATCTAGCCCCCATTGTTGGAAAGGAGATTCGAGAGAGATGGGTTTCATTGGGAGTGATAGAAGCTTCCTTTTTCCTTCAAAAATCTGACACTGGTGGAAAGAGGTAGCCTTCTGATGAACGTCAGCAAGCAGAGTGGGCCAATAAAAGCCATCTCTCAAAATTTTTTTGGCTGTGGTCTTCTAGCTCAGGTGCCCACCATAGTCTCCTGCATGAAAATCTTGAAGAACTTTGTTAGATTCACCTTTTAAAAACTAGTTAAGCAAGATACCATTAGGTATTTCCAATAGAGATTGCCTTCCATAATACAAAATTTCAATGCTTTAAACTTAATAAATATAGCTTTGGTCTTAGTCAAACTTGGAGGAGCCTGTAAATTGTGGAGTACAAAAATGAGGTCTGCGTACCAAGGGGAATTCAAGAATGCCTCTTTTACATTTGGAGTCATCTGCTCTTCCGGTCCATCTACTGCATCCAAAAAGTTAATATCTAAAGCATGGAAATTAGACTCAGCCATCATTTTGGCCAAATCATGTCCTTTGTTCAGTTTAGTAGGTTTTATCTCAATATCGTATTCCAGAATGACTGCAATCCATTTTCCTCTTCTGGCATACGGATTATCCTGGGTCATAATATCTTTAACCACTATGTTCGGGACATATGCAATGGTGTGAGAATGGAGAATATAGACCTTAAAATATTTTATAGCCTTTACCAAGGTGAAGGCTTGTTTCTCCATAATGTTATAATTCAATGTTCCGTCTCTTAAATATTTGCTGAAAAAGGCGATGGGTTGCTCGTACCCTTCATTGTTCTTCTACAACAATACTGCTGCTATAGTGTGTTCAAAGGCGAAAGAGAAAAGATAAAAGTCTTTGGTATAGTTTGGGCTAATCACAACTGGATCTTGGGTGAGAGCATGTTTCACTTTCTCAAATGACTATTTAGATTCGACGTTCCATTTGATTTTTATGTTTTTTTTCAACATATTGGTAATATTTTTGAGAAGCTCGGCTAAGTTTGGTATGAATATTCTAAGGAAATTTATCTTGCCAATGAAAGATTGCAGTTCTTTGATTTTCCTAGAGTGTTCCACCTTCTGGATTGCTTCTATCCTGCTAGGATCTATTTTAATTCCGTATTTTGAGATTATATGTCCCAACATTTTACCTTCCTCTAACCCAAAAAGGATTTTCTTTGGATTTAATGAAATCCCAAATTTTATGCACTTCCCAAACACACGTCTGAGGTGGACCAAATATTCCTCGTCGGATTTGGAGTAAACAGTTACATCATCCAGATAAATGACTATAAAGTTTCCAGTCTCATCCATAAAGGAAATATCCATTGCTCTTTGAAAAGTAGCCCCAACATTCATCAGACCGAAAGGCATCTTCACATACATGAAGGTTCCCTAGGGTGTGGTAAAATTTGTCTTTCTTGATCTTATGGATGGACCAGAACTTGGTTGTAACCTGAGAAACCATTCAGTAAGGAGATCCTACTGGATCTGACCACCATTTATAAAATATGGTCCATTTTGGGTAAAGGGTAGTTGTTTTCAAGGGAGACTTTGTTCATATTTCTGAAATCTATACAGAGCCTAATCTTGCCAGTTTTATTCCTGGTTGGAACTAGATTGGAAACCCATTTGGAAAATCTCAAAGGGACTATAATCTTGGCATCATACATCTTCTTGATTTCTTTCTCTATCAAGGGAAGTAACTTGGGATTAATTATCCTAAGTTTCTGTCTGAAAGGATTATATTCTTCTTTAATGGGAATTTGGTGTTGTATGATGCTTGTGTCATAGGATTTTAAGTCCTCATAGCCCAAGGCGAAAACATCTATATATTCCTTAGAAAGTTCAATGTATTTGATTTTTTGCTCTAGTGGTAGTGATTTAGACAGTTTTATCATTTTGGGGTTTTCTTCTGTTCCTATGTTACAGTCTTCAACCTCTTTACCACTAGCTTCAATATTCGATTTTTTGGCTACCTCATTAAAATCAAGCAAGTCTTCCAACGGAACTAAACCTCTAGGTAACACATTATTTTTCAACTGCAGGATATCAGAATCTACATCATTTTCATTTATTTTTTCAGCATCTATTTTATTTACACTACCATTCTCAAAAACATATTTATTTACAATTTCTTCATCCTGTTCTAAATCTATGTTTGTACATTCGAAATCATTTTTACATTGCAGGAAATCTTCAATTTGATCGTCATTTACAAATACCTGCGAATATCTGATGTTGTCAGGAACAGTGGGTCTACATTTCACCTCCATTGTGTACTTGCGAGTGGGATGAAAAGGGATTTGATAGGTCGTTGCTGACGTAGCCAGCCTGTCTACGAGTATATTTTGTCCTCTGGGAATCACCTGCAAATCAACCTCAGTAAAACATTGGAGAGCATCTAAAACAACATTTCTATAGGCTCTAAGTCTGGGATGTTTTGCTGCATACTCACCTTTGATTTGCTTGATAATTAATTCAGAATCACCCCTTACCATTATCTACTTAGCGCCAACTTTTTTCAATAATTTCAGACCGAGCATTAAAGCCTTGTACTCAACTATGTTGTTAGTACATTGGAAGTTCAGTTTATATGAATGATTCTCGGAGTACCTTTATCTGTGGTTATGCATCCACACTTAGGCCCCAACTCCTTCTTTAGTCATAGCACCATCGAATTCCATGCTCCAGAAGTCTACTGGTAATTCCTCATTTTCTTCAACCATGGGGTTTCTTACTTCGACAATCACTGTATCGTCCTTTGGATCAGGTGCATCATCTTCCAGTTGTGTGATTTGTTCTTCGAGATCACCATCGTTATATAGAATGAAAGAGTATAGGTCAGAGTGTGCGGAATCTAGTGGGTAATTATGTGGCTTATCCTGACTACTGACCATATACTTCATCAGTGCTTCTCTGTAAAGTCTTCTCTATTGACTGAAAACTAGAATGGTGGCGTAGGACATATCTAGCTGTAGGGTTCCTCTCAATTTAGCTCCGTAAGAACTTGATAGCAACATACCATACTTTGGGGGAATGTCAGCCATGACAATGTCCATCACCAAACGTTTTGTCAAGATTTGAGCCAAGGTGATGCATAAGTCTTTAACTAGACCTATACATTTGACCTTGCTCGAATCAAAAGAATGCAGATCTTTGTAAGGTCTGGTTCCTCAAGTCCCAACTTTTCCATCACGAACTTGGGAATCAGGTTGCTAGAAGCACCCAAATCCAGCATAGTGTTGTGCAATATCATGTCATGTATATTCAGGTTGATGTAAAAAGGGGCCACGATGCCATTATCAGTTTGACCGTCAACTTCAGGACCGAACAAGAGCTCAGGTCGGTCATCAACAAGGTTTACTGTGTCAGAATGGAGTACAGATCCCACATTCAAGGCTTTGGTACCTATATCGGGTTAGATACTTAAATATATTATCACCTGAGACCTATAAGTGTTCGTGTTCATCAACTTGGAGAGGGGAATGGGAATCTTCAATTTTGCTAGTTCTCCTTCAAGGCTGAAAAGAGAGGTGGTTTTGTTTAAACTTTGTACTTCTGATTTATCGACAGAAATTTTGTGGACAGGTGATCTTGTTTGAATGGTTGATGAAACTTCTGTCCGACTTGTTCTCTTAAGAATTTCTGGATTTTTTTGCACAAAAGATTCAGTGTCATTACGCCCAGGGGATTTTTTGGGATGATTCTCTAAGGTTTTCTTGGTTTCAGCAGCCCTGTTTGGAGAATTCTCATTGGTCTTCTTACTCCTTAGGTTATATTGTCTATGAACCTCCATTATAGTGTTCTCAAAGGCTTGATGTTCTGTTTTCTCAGCTTCCTCATTCACCTCTATTTGGGAAAGGAGAAATATTTCATGTTCTTCTTGGGTGAGGAAAATAGACTCATGATCATAATCATGATCACCCATCAAATTTATATGAGAATCATCAAACTCCTCAATCACTTCCTCCCCATCATCAACATAGTTTTCCTAGAGAGGTGGTTTGATCTGTTGATCAGGTCCCTGTTGTTCCTATTGATCCCTAGGATCTCTTTGCCTAATCAGGGGTGGATTTCTGCTAAAGTTCGAGTTCTTGATTTGAGGGGTACCTTGATTCTCCCTAGGTGGGTTTCTGTCAGTTATGATGAGTCTCTCCATCATTTTCTCCATAGCTCTGGCTAGAGATTCTAAATTAGAATCAGACGAGGAAGTAGAAGGTTCTTCCTTGACGGTGACCCTCTTTTTTGTTCTCTGCCTAGCCCTTCTGGCTAAAAGATTTGCTTCTACACTAACGACAATTTTTTGCATGTCTTCCAGAGTTTTCATTTTTCTTTCCCTTAATTGATACGACATGTCAACGTCAAAACCATCAGGGAACTTTATTAATGCCAAACCTTGTGGAGCTTTAATTTCAGTTGGGATAACATTGTATAGATTGTTGAAATGACTAAAGTAATCCTGCACTGTCTCTCCTTGGTTCCTTATGATGTTCTCATACTCCGACAGAATTTGGAGAGGATTTTTCTTTACTTCCCACTGGTCTAAAAAGGTCGAATGGAAAATAGTCATGTCAGTAATGGTAGCAACACATAAAGTTTTGAACCATTTTTTCACATCTCTAGTTAGGATTTGTGCAAATAATCTCATCTGCACATCATCTTCGTCTACTTCTTGCAGGTCAAAGTAATCGTTCATTTTGTCGACATGTTGTTGTGCATTTAAGGGGCCAGAACTATCAAACTATGGAAGTCTAGTTTGATAATATTGGGGCATCTTATGTAAAGGAGAAACCAATACCAACGGAGCATATCTTGTTGCCATGATTGGTGGGGGAGGCTGAACAGCAACCTGTGAGACAGGAGAGGAAATGCTTGAAGATATAGAGGATGAAGGGCTTGGAGGGATGGAGTGACTTGGTGTATTTCAAGTAGAAACTGCAGCGATGGTTAAAATAGGAAGTTCGACGGACTGCTGAAGATGGAGCTTGTCTAAGGCCCGACCAAGATTCACGACTAGGTCTTTGAGTTTGTCAGTCTTGGAGTGAAAATGATTCTCAACTTTAGCTCTAGGAGAAAGTATCTCAGGGGTCTTGGGCTGCAAAACAGTTTGGTCTAAGACCGTTTTACTGATAAAACTGTCATATTTTATCCTGAAAAGACTTGTTTGAAAGGGTGTCTCAGATTCAAGGTCTGGAAGAACAACTAACTTTTCTGGGGTGGAAAAAGACCTCAGAAGTGGGCTATTATTCCTCAAAATTTCTGCAGTACCTTTCTTCCTAAGTAGTCTTTCAAGATTATCTATTACCTTTGTAGGTTATAGGTCAGGATGAGCTCCGGTAGAAATTCTTTTAGGATCCATAACTATTTATTTTATTCTACCTTTGGAGACTTTGCTTATTTATGCACAAACTTTGACAACCTCTGAACATTATTTCTAGATAAAGATTAGGGTTTGTGTTTTCTCTAGAAATAAAGTCATCTTTGTTCTAGGGGAAAGAAAACAAGGGGTGGAAAGTTTGTTTCAGTTCTTCCCCAGTATGGTCGCCATTTATGTTATCACTATGTAAATTCCCAGAGGTTGTTATGAGGTAGGAAGAAAATTATCAGAGGTAACCTTAACCAACCGCTTCGAAACTGAAATCTAGCCCTACCAGTTTCAGAGAGGGATCTCTCTGTTAGTTTTAGATTTGTTTGAGTTTTCAAAGATTTTAGGCTAGTTATAAAGATTGTAACCGAGTTGTTTGTATTGTTTTTGAATGAAATGGATGAATGCCACTTACGCTTCCATTGGGCTATGGGGTTTGTTTTAAAAATATAGAAGTCAAAGACAATTTTACAAGATTCGTTTCACAGGGCGAGATAGTGCTAATGCTGGATTCTTTAGAAATAAAAAAGGTGTATTGTGGAAAAAATGAGATATCAATTAATAACAAAAAAAACATTTAATAATTTCTTTGTTACAACCTCGGAAGAAAAACATTTAAATCTATAAAAGATTAAGAACAAAGTACGTGAAGGTAAATTCTGCAACTTTAACTTCTTTTAAAGATTAGATTCAGAAAGACAATATGGTAATTGAGAAAGAAAAACTTGTACACAGATATAAGGAACTTCACCAACAATTGACACGTAGGAATCCTATGAAACTTCTCTTTGTATTACTGAAACGACTTCTTGATAAAAAAATACAACAACTAGAGCTTGCTCGTGCGTAAAGATCAACAACCTTCAATACTTCTAAGTGGGAAATATTTATAATAAAAGTTACAATGACCCTGTCATATATGACCAGGACGTGATGGATTCTGAATTTAACTAACTAACTCAAAAAGATACAAAACTTTAGGGACGGTTAATGGTGTGTTGAATTCTTCAAGCTAATTTTTGGGACGACCGTTGGTGAGTCATCTACACAACTTTGTCTGATCTAATTGTTGACTGGACTTGAACACCTCATCTCCTACTCGATCAGATTGCATAGCTCTTCCCATCGTAGCTTTCTGGGAATAGTGACTTTGAGTAATCTTCGGTAAATTTCATCCATTTCTGTGTACTTGGCAAAAGTTGGCATGATGATGAACATGTACTGGATATCATGTTGTATGCTAATGTCTGGCTGCAAAGTTTCTAAGAATGCCTTACTTGTTATGCTGCCCTGTATTCCTGAAAAGTTTGAACTATCTTTGGTCACCGTGGACAGTTTATGTTTATAATCAATAAGGGTCATTAACTTATCATTTAAGACCATTAAGTCCGGGAGACCTTTATTAAGAAAAGCTTCGATCTTACTGAAAAATATTTGAACTCATGCATCCATAGTCTGGACTTTCTCTTCCAACTACAGCATAAGCCCTCTCTTGCTTATAACCCTCTTGACTTTGAGGATGGTTTTTGTCCTGTCCTCAATCTTCAAATCTTCTAATTCTTCCTTGGTTTTTAAATTCAGGAATCTAATGATCTTAGTGGCTTCTGTGGGCATTTCTCCCAGCTCTCCTTTTATTTTTTCAATATCCTTCCTGATCCTCTGTACCAGTTCCTTTTGATCAAACATGATTTGCACCATAGGCCATATTTCATTTATGGATTTGGAGATATCCATCCAAATATTTTCCTTGGCCTCAGCAAGTGTCTTGCCTACCACTGATTTCTTTCAAAGCTGATGCAATTCCTATTTGAGTTTGTCTAATGTTTGCTTCTCCATGGAGTAGCTTGTTTGGTAGGAGGACTTGATTTTTTGAAGATCCTTGAAATCCTTTTTCAGTCTGCTAATCGTTGTCTCTTGTAAGTCCATTTCTTCCATGGATTTAGCTAATTCCACTGTCTTTTCCAGAGATGTCATTGGAGTTGCTGAGGGAATTTATGTTGTGGAGGTTTTTGCTACCGATGTTGTGGTTACCCCTATGAGTGGAACTGTGCTCAATGGAATGACTTCCATAAGAGTTGATTGTTCTTTCTCTTTCATTAATCTTTCCAGTTCTTCTTCCATCTCTTTCAACTGTGCATTCTGATCCATGATCAATTTGAGTATCTCGTACTTTTCACCTTCTGTCTCAGCTCTCTCCTTTTCCTGTGCATATTTCATTGGTGGTAGTTTCAGTTGTTTCCTGAGAGATTATATATCTTCATTTTTATTTTTAAGCATCTCTTCGACTGCTTTCACATTCGAGGGGTCATACCCAATCTTGAGGACCAATTCTTCCAATGTTTTAATTTTATTATCTTTCACAAAGGATGATATATTTTCTTACTTTAACTGTGTCTGAACATTGCTCAGAGAGACTTGAAGTTTAGCAGTCGAAGTAGAGGTAGTTGCCAAAGTGGAGAAAACCATTTCTCCAGTTTTCCTGTGCAGATCCATTTGATCAGTAGGGTGCACATCTCTGGTGTGGAACTCGAATGTTCCCCTTTTGTAGTCAGTGGTTTCCTTTGGTTCAGGCACCTGGGCCTATAGAAAATCCATGTGCATTCTACCCTTTTCTATATCAAACACAAACAACAGTCTGTGTTGTGTCATGGATGTCTGCTTCCAAAATTGATCATAAGTGTTGTTGGTCAACATTTGATTTCTCTTCTTGATCAGGTCATATTTCTTAAAGATGCTCAATTTGATGCCTCCTTGTTTTGGTTGGTTGATTAATGAAGTATTTTTCTACTTCTTGGATGAAGAACAAGGTGTGATCTGCTGGCTGCTACTGATAAGCAGTGACTGATCATTTTTTAAAGTTGTATCGGATTGGGTTCCCTTTTCGCTAGCCGTGTCAGTTGTAGGAGTGGGTTTCGGCCTCTTGGTGTATAATTGGAAATCTTCGGCTGAGACTTCAGTGACAGAAGGTGAATAATCCTTCCTAGGAATTTTATCCTTTGGAAAGTGTGGCGTATATGTTTGTGAGACAATAAGTGAAGGAGACTTCTCTTTTGTCTCTTCCAGAGTTATCTCCTCCCACTCCGTTTGATTTGCGAATTTCTCGATTTTGGGCTTGGGTGAATGAACATAGGAAATGTTTTTATTCTTTAAACTCATCTCTAAAATGATCCCACAAGGGTCATATTGCCACAGGAAACTAACGTCAAACTTCATTTCCTTCATAAACTTGTCTGCATCGTCCCCGACGCCTCGGTTATTTTAGATAAAAGATCCTATTTTCCCTTTAATTTTGAGTTGTTGTTTCTTCTTCAGAGACACAAAGTGTATGTTGTCTGAATTTATCATCTATCTTATGTATTCCAGGGAAAATATCCTCATGGGTAAATACTTGGGCAACATGTATGGAGATAACTCACATCCATATATCCTGATATCAGTGTGATTTTACTAAAGATACCAATCTCCAGTTTTTGCAAGGTTCGAGAGGTGTAAAATCCTCTGAATTTCCTCATTTATTCTTGGTTATGGTCTTCCACTAAGCATTATCACCACTCGATGGTCAAAATGCTTGATGAACTGTTTAAAACTGAACTCTATGGAATTTCGCCTGAGCAGCGAAGTCCAAGATGTCACCGCCTGCGGCTTCCCATCCTTGTCCATTTTTTGCATCGAGAAAGAGAACCTATCTTCCTGAAAGAAAACAAACATGTAAGACAATATGGAGGAGTCCCGGAACATGCCCTCTATGGCAATTTTTGAGAACTGCTCGTGAATGTTGTTTGCTAAAAAGGTGTTATAATTGAATTGAGTGGTGGGTGTTTCCTCGGTAGAGAAAATGGACAGAAAACCTAATACAGTTTCATCCACCCATTCGTCTGAAAAATAACCAAGCAGGCAACAGTGTGATGAGATAACTTGGTTTCACTTTTCTAAGAATAGGGAGGAAGGATACAAGGGATTTGATTGGGAAGCTGAGCGTCCTGTGGGAAGAACAATTCTAATATCTGGGCTCTTTGAGGAAAATATAATTTCTGGTATAACTCTGTTATGGTTTCAAGATTGAAAGGGGAGGCAGATTCAATTCTGGGTATCTACATCATCTGATCAATGGCCTTTGGGGTGATGAAGAACATATTTTCTCCCGATGAAGAGACTATGGCTCTCTGTTCAGAAAGGTAGTGGGCCTGGCATTTGAGGAACAATCCAGGGAAATGGTGGACCTGGGGGAAAAGATATAGAGGAAGATTGGACTCCCAGAGCTCAATTTCATCGTTTTGATCTAAGAAAGTGTCTTTGAGCCATGACTGCATCTCCGTTAAATCAAATTTGCACCTTGTATTTGATATTAGATGATCTTTGTTGGCCAATAGGATCTTGTCGAGGTCGATCGGAGGAGGGAGGAAAGGATTTTCCCTGGCCTCTGCTTTCTTGGACTTTGGTGCCATAGCTATGAAGAATACCTACAATTCAAACAAAATTTAGTGGTAATGGTTGTCATTGGTCTGGTGATTGAAACAAAGAGGGGACAAGGAAACTTATGGTGTGAGGATAAGAGAAATAATGGGCGAATGAAAGAGCAAGGCTATTTTTGGGTGAATGGATAACCATTAGGCATGGGGATAGATCAACAAGTCTAACGGGAAAGTTAACCTGTAATAAATGGCCAACAGGTCATTGGGGAATTGAGAGGGAAGATGAAAAATGGGTGATGAGTACGACCTGGTGACGTGGAGGGTGTTGATTGGAGACCAGTAATGGTGAGGGGACTTGTGACAGATGAAACAGGGGGTATGGACTGATAGAGTTATGAGATATGAATCTTAGGGGAAGAAAGTGGAAGTGATGTCATGTTATGACGATGGTATGCCAGGAAAGTGCAATAGATTCCTACCACATTAGAGTAGGGGGCCCGCTAGAAAACCATTTCATTCTGGACCCCCTCCCCCCCATCGTTAAAAAGAGAATGGTCAGGGGGGTCCGAAAAAAATTGACAACCGTCCATCCACGCGCCCTACGTTGGATCGTACAAATGAACACTTCCTTTAATGAACTTTCCAGACCCCCCGCCCCCCCCAACCATTAAAGGTAGAACGATCAGGGGGTTCCGGAATTATATCTCGGTCGTGGATCGGGGCGCCAATGCCTCAATCGTCCAAATCGAATTTCTTGTTACTCACCATTGTTAAAGGCAGAACAGTCGAGGGGATCCATAATCATATCCCAACCGTTGATCTAAGCGTCGTTGTCTCGGTCGTCCATCTATGTGCTCTCTTTAATCTGTTAGCACATAATCATTTATGTAGTGGAGACTTAGGATTGCATCCTTTTTATGGGTTTGCTCAGCTTTTCCTGCTTTTGACACCATGGGGGCCAGGTAAAATACTTTCAAACTTCAAAGATATGAATCGACATAGATCATCATGCATGTTTTATTGAAATCAAGCCAACTAACCTATGCTCTAACCTAAGTTATAAAATAAGTTCTAACCTAAATCTCTATGACATTTAGCCCAGATTAAACTGTTGGAATAAGAAATTACTCTACCTAGGGGGCTATTTGACCAAGATTAGACAATTTGGTCAAATTTATTCTCTATCTGGCCTATTTACTTGACTAAGTTTAGACAGTTTAGCCAAGATTATTCATTAATCCTATCAACATCAATTTAAAAGGACTTGGCCATCATTAGATAGTATGGACCAAGCCATTGTTATTGCATGGGGCTTCATTTAATTTATTTTATTCCCTCTTTTATTCTTTTCTCATTTTCTTTTCTTTTCTTTCTTTTTCTTTCTGCAGTGGTCTCTGCAAGTCAAAAAAACTAAAGGGACAAAAAATACAATCAACAATTAATCCTATAAATTATAGCGTTATAACAGTGGCTCCACCTGGGGATGGTATCCTCCTTGCGAGATGCCAAGAATCTTGTTTCTTATAATCTTAAAGAATTTCCTCTATAACCTCTTTTGTTATCTGACTTGCTTTATTCCAAAAATGTTGATGATGTTTTCAGTGTCTTAGGGCCTTCTCCGCGGGCTTCAAACACCTTAATAAAAACACCTACACCTAAAGACTTGTAAAAGAAATGGTATTTACAATGAAATGGAATGGTGATCTCTCTACTAAGGTGGCAAGTAATGCTTCAACATCCTGCCATTTATGGGTCCTCCAGGAAGGTTTGATCCATCATGATTAGCAAGTAGAAAATCATTACTTCCTATGAAGGCCTGAATGGTATAAGGACCCTTCCACAAGCTATCGAACTTTCCATGTTTACCTTTATCTTCATTTCTGGAGTCCCACCTCAAAACTAGATCACCCAATTCGAAGTTATCTTCTTTGGTTTTCTTGTCATAAATATTTTTAATATTTTCCTGGATCACTTGGAGGCATTTTAGAGCATACATTGAGTAATATTATCTACAGGATAAGAGTACTCCAAGAATTGAAGAATTGTAGAAATTGAAGAAGTCTCAGGAAGCATTATCAGGTTCTATGTGATGATTGGTTGATGGTGATGATTTAATGTAA
>SNQJ01S0172722.1:20419-30715 GCA_010110895.2 Picea sitchensis
TTTTTGAAGATGACAAAGTGAATTGTACATGTAGGCCCTGAAGATAATTAAAGAAAAGAATTACAAAATAAGAAAGTGTCAGGTTGGCCCTAATGTTAAAAGGAAGTGACATAAATGGTATAAATAAACATCATTATACATTCGTTTTATACAAGTTGAATTTCAGAGGTAATAAGAAGATAAGAAGGCCAGATTTCAAGGGAGGATGAAATCTTTTGGTGATGTGTTCTAAGGTATGTTATTTTCAGGTCATCTTACCATTTTTGCTATAACTTTGTTTCTAGAATGATTAAGATGGTGCAATAACTATGGTATTGATAAGACATATGAAGGTACCTCTAGTAAAAATTTCATCTCTTTATTCGCTATAATTATGGATATACACTCTATGGAAGATAGGGTTTGTGACCAGTCCTGAAGCTAGTCAATAAACAGGTGTTTTGGGTAAAACAGTCATAACTTTTTCATACAGAATCCAAATGAAGTGAGACTACTTCTATTGGAAAGAGTACGGACTTTAGTTTCTTATGTGCAATTTTCCAAATTGGATGTTAAATATTGAGTGCGGGGCATGCCGTACAAGTTGGGTCTTCTGAATAGACAAGAATTGAATAAAGTCTACCATTCTTTCTATAAACTATTTTTGGGGAGGATTCAAGGAGTGAAAATTGGAGGAGTTTCAGAGCATACATTGAGTAATATTATCTATAGGATCAGAGTACTCCAAGAATTGAATAATTGCATAAATTGAAGAAGTATCAGGAAGCCATATCAGGTTCTATGTGATGATTGGTTGATGGTGATGATTTAATGTAAAGTTTTATTATCTCTCATATATTCTTGGGTGGAAGGAAGGGGAAAGGATGGAGATTTCAACTCTCTCTTGATATTAGAGGATTGTATCTTCCTCTTGGAATTTTATTCCTCTGTTTACATTTGGAAGCTGTAGCTACCTTTGAAATCCATTACTTCCCTTGAACAATAAACTATTGATTATTTCTCATATATTGTGCATAGTGCATTATGGTGTATTGGTGTAACTCTTATACTATTGTTCATTTCTCATTGGATATAGTTGAATGGTTTAAGTATAAGTTGAATTTTTTTTTAAATTGTACTTGATACTGATTCACCCCCCTCTCAGTATCAATATATTCTAGGCTAATCAGAACTGGAGCTTGGGTGAGAGCATGTTTCAATTTCTCAAATGACTGTTTAGATTTAGCGTTCCATTTGATTTTTGTGTCTTTTTTAAACACATTGGTAATATTTATGAGAAGCTCGGCTAATTTTGGTATGAATCTTCTAAGGAAATTTATCTTGCCAATGAAAGATTGTAGTTCTTTGATGTTCCTAGGGTGTTCCACCTTCTGGATTGCTTCTATCCTGCTGGGATCTATTTTAATTTCGTCTTTTGAGATTATGTGTCCCAACAGTTTACCTTCCTCTAACCTAAAAAGGATTTTCTTAGGATTTAATGAAATCCCAAATTTCCTGCACTTCCCAGACACACATCTGAGGTGGAGCAAATGTTCCTCGTCAGATTTGGAGTAAACAGTTGCATCGTCCAGATAAATGACTATCAATTTTTCAGTCTCATCCACAAACGCAATATCCATTGCTCTTTGAAAAGTAGACCCAGCGTTCATCAGACCGAAAGACATCTTCACATACATGAAGGTTCCCCAGGGTGTGGTAAAATTTGTCTTCTCTTGATCTTTTGGATGGACTGGAACTTGGTTGTAACCTGAGAAACCGTCTAGTAAGGAGATCCTACTGCATTCGACCACCCTTTGTAAAATATGGTCCATTTTGGGTAAAGGAAAGTTGTCTTCGAGGGAGACTTTGTTCATATTTATGAAATCTATATAGAGCTTGATCTCGCCAGTTTTCTTTCTGGTTGGAACTAGATTGGAAACGGATTTGGAAAATCTCAAAGGGACTATAATCTTGGCATCATACATCTTCTTGATTTCTTTCTCTATCAGGGGAAGTAACTTGGGATTAATTCTCCTAAGTTTCTTTCGGAAAGATTTATGTTCTTCTTTTATGGGAATATGGTATCGTATGATTCTTGTTTCATAGGGTTTTAAGTCCTCATATCCCCAAGCGAAAACATCTATATATTCCTTAAATGGTTCAATGTATTTTCTTTTTTTCTCTAGTGGCAGTGATTTAGACAGTTTTATCATTTTGGGGTTTTCTTCTTTTCCTATGATGCAGTCTTCAACCTCTTTACTACTAGCTTCAATTTTTCATTTTTTTGTCTACATCGTTAAAATCAAACAAGTCTTCCAATGAAACTAAACCTCTAGGTAACACATTATTTTTCAACTGCAGGATATCATAATTTACATCATTTTCATTTATTTTTTCAGTATCTATTGTATTTACACTACCATTCTCAAAAACAGATTTATTTACAACTTCTTCATCCTGTTCTAAATCTATGTTTGTACATTCGAAATCATTTTTATATTGCAAGAAATCTTCAATTTGATCGTCATTTCCAAATACCTGCCAACATTATGATGTTTTCAGGAACAATGGGTCTGCATTTCACCTCCACTGTGTACTTGCGAGTGGGATGAAATGGATTTTATAGGTAGATGCTGACATAGCCAGTCTATCTGCGAGTGTATTTTTTCCTTTGGGCATCACCTGCAAATCAACCTCAATAAAGCATTGGAGAGAATCTAAAACAACGTTTCTATAGGCTCTAAGTCTGGGATGTTTTTCTGCATACTCACCTTTAATTTGCTTGATAATTAATTTAGAATCACCCCTTACCATTATTTTCTTAGCACCAACCTTTTCCAATAATTTTAGGTTGAGCATTAAAGCCTCGTACTTGGCTATGTTGTTAGTACATTGGAAGTTCAGTTTATATGAATGATTCTCGGAGTACCTTGATCTATGGTTATGAATCCACAGTCTGGCCCCAACTCCTTCTTTAGTCACAACACCATCGAAGTCCATGCTCCCGAAGTCTGTTGGTAATTCCCCATTTTCTTCAACCATGGGGTTTCTTACTTCGACAATCGTTGTATCGTCCTTTGGATCAGGTGCATCATCTTCCAGTTGTGTGATTTGATCTTCGAGATCCCCATCGTTATATAGAATGAAAGAGTCCAGGTCAGAGTGTGTGGAATATAGTGGGAAATTGTGTGGCTTCTCCTGACTACTAACCATATACTTCATCAGTGTTTCTCTATAAACTTTTCTCTATTGACCGAAAAATAGAATGGTGGCATAGGACATATCTAGCTGCAGGGTTCCTCTCAATTTATCTCCCGAAAACCTTGATAGAAACATACCATACTTGGGGGTAATGTCAGCCACGACGATGTCCATCACCAAACGTTTTGTCGGGATTTGAGCCAAGGTGATGCATAAGTCTTTAGTCAGGCCTATACATTTGACCTTGATGGAATCAAAAGAATGCATATCTTTGTAAGGTCTGGTGACCTCAAGTCCCAAATTTTCCATCGCGGCCTTGGGCATTAGGTTGTGAGAAGCACCCGAATCTAGCATAGCATTGTGCAATATCATGTCATGGATATTCAGGATGATGTAAAAAGGGGCCATGGCGCCATTATCAGTTTGACCGTCAACTTCAAGACCGAACAGGAGCTCAGGTCGGTCATCAACAAGGTTTACTGTGTCATAATGGAGTATACATCCCACATTCAAGGCTTTGGTACCTATATCAGGTTCAATACTTAAATATTTTATCACCTGAGAACTATAAGTGTTCTTGTTCATCAACTTGGAGAGGGGAATGGGAATCTTCAGTTTTGCTATTTCTCCTTCAAGGCTAAAAAGAGAGGTGGTTTTGTTTAAACTCTGTACTTCTGATTTATCGACAGAAACTTTCTGGACAGGTGCTCTTGTTTGGATGGTTGAGGAAACTTCTGTTCGACTTGTTCTCTTAAGAATTTCTGGAGTTTTTTGCATAAGAGATTCAGTGTCATTACGCCCAGGGGATTTTTTGGGAGGATTCTCTGAGGTTTTCTTGGTTTCAACAGCCTTGTTTGGAGAATTCTCATTGGTCTTCTTACTCCTCAGGTTATATTGTCTGTGAACCTCCATTATAGCGTTCTCAAAGGATTATTGTTCTGTTTTCTCAACTTCCTCATTCACCTTTATTTGCGAAAGGAGAAATATTTCATGTTCTTCTTGGGTGAGGAAAATAGACTCATGATCATGATCATGATCACCCATCAGATTTATATGAGCATCATCAAACTCCTCAATCACTTCCTCCCCATCATCAACATAGTTTGCCTAGAGAGGTGGTATGATCTGTTGATCAGGTCCTTGTTGTTCCGGTTGATCCCTAGGATCTCTTTGCATAATCAGGGGTGGATTTCTCCTAAAGTTCGGGTTCCTGATTTGAGGGGTACCTTGATTCTCCCTATGTGGGTTTCTGTTAGTTATGGTGAGTCTCTCCATCATTTTCTTCATAGCTCTGGCTAGAGAATCTAATTTAGCATCAGACGAGGAAGTAGAAGGTTCTTCCTTGATGGTGACCCACTTTTATGTTCTCTACCTGGCCCTTTTGGCTAAAATATTTTCTTCTACACTAACGACACTTTTTTGCATGTCTTCCAGAGTTGTTGTGTTTCTTTCCCTTAATTGATATGACATGTCAACGTCACAACCATCAGGGAACTTTATTAATGCCAAACCTTGTGGAGGTTTTATTTCAGTTGGGATAGCATTGTATAGATTGTTGAAACGAGTGAAGTAATCCTATACTGTCTCTCCTTGGTTCCTTTTGATGTTCTCATACTTCGACAAAATTTGGAGAGGATTTTTATTTACTTCCCACCGGTCTAAAAAGGTCTCATGGAAAATAGTCATGTCAGTAATGGTAGCAACACGTAAAGTTTTGAACCATTTTTTCACATCTCCAGTTAGGCTTTGTGCAAATAATCTCATCTGCACATCAACTTCGTCTAATTCTTGCAGGTCAAAGCAATCGTTCATTTTTTTGACATGTTGTTGTGCATTTAAGGGGGCCAAAAATATCAAACTGTGGAAGTCTAGTTTGATAATATTGGGGCATGTTATGTAAAGGAGAAACCAATGCCAACGGAGCATATCTTGCCGCCATGATTGGTGGGGGAGGCTAAACAACAACCTATGAGACAAGAGAGGAAATGCCTAAAGATATAGAGGACAAAGGGCTTGGATGGATGGAGTGACCTAGTGTATTTCGAGTAGAAACTGTAGCGATGGTTAAAAAAGGAAGTTTGACAGACTGCTAAAGATGGAGCTTGTCTAAGGCCTGACCAAGATTCACGGCTAGGTCTTCAAGCTTGTCAGTCTTGGAGTGAAAACGTTTCTCAACTTCACTCTAGGAGAAATTATCTCAAGGGTCCTAGGCTGCAAAATGGTTTGTTCTAAGACTGTTTCACTGATAAAAGTGTCAGATTTTTTCCTAAAAAGACTTGTTTGAAAGGGTATCTCAGATTCAAGGTTTGGAAGAACAACTAATTTTTCCAGGGTGGAAAAGGACCTCAGAAGCGGGCTATTATTCCTCAAAATTTCTGTAGTACCTTTCTTCCTAAGTAGTCTTTCAGGATTATCTATTACCTTTGTAGGTTATGGGTCAGGATGAGCTCTGGTAGAAATTCTTTTGGGAGCCAGAACTATTGATTTTATTCTACCTTTGGAGACTTTGATTATTTATGCACAAACTTTAACAACCTTTGAACATTATTTCTAGATAATGATTAGGGTTTGTGTTTTTTCCATAAATAAAGTCATGTTTGTTCTAGGGGAAAGAAAACAAGGTGTGGAAAGTTTGTTTCAGTTCTTCCCCACTATGGTCACCATTTATGTTATCACCATGTAAATTCCCAGAGGTTGTTATGAGGTAAGAAGAAACTTATCAGAGGTAACCTTAACCAACCACTTTGAAAATGAAAGATATCCCTACCAGTTTCAAAGAGGGATCTCTCTGTTAGTTTAAGATTTGTTTGAGTTTTCAAAGATTTTAGGCTAGTTAAAAAGATTGTAACCAAGTTGTTTGTATTGTTTTTGAATGAAATGGATAAATGTCACTTACGCTTCCATTAGGCTATGGGGTCTATTTTTAAAAGATAGAAGTCAAAGACAATTTTACAAGATTCGTTTCACAGGGCGAGATAGTGCAGATGTTGGATTCTTTAGAAATAAAAAAGGTGTATTGCTGAAAAAATGAGATATCAGTTAATAAAAAAAAAGCATTTAAGAATTTCTTTTTTATAACCTTGGAAGAAAAACATTTAAATCTATAAAAGATTAAGAACAGAGTACATGAAGGTAAATTCTGCAACTTTAACTTCTTTTAAAGAGTAGATTCATAAAGACAATATGGTAACTGAGAAGGAAAATCTAGTACACAGATAGAAGGAACTTCACCAACAATTGACATGCAGGAATCCTGTGAAACTTCTCTTTGTATTACTGCAATGACTTCTTGATAAAAATTACAACAAGTAGAGCTTGCTCGGGAGTAAAGATAAACAACCTTCAATACTTCTAAGTGGGAAATATTTATAATAAAGGTTACAACGACCCTGTCATAAATGATCAGGACATGATGGATTCTAAATTTAACTAACTAACTCAACAAGATACAAAACTTTAGGGACTGTTAATGATGTGTCGAATTCTTCAAGATGATTTTGGGGACGGCCATTGGTGAGTCATCTGGATGACTTTGTCTGATCTAATTGCTGACTAGACTTGAACACCTCATCTCCTACTTGATTAGATTGCATAGCTCTTCCCATCGTAGTTGACTGGGAATAGTGACTTTGAATAATATTCGGTATATTTCATCCATTTCTGTGTACTTGGAAAAAGTTGTCCCGACGATGAAATGTACCGGATCTCGTGTTGTATGCTTATGTCTGGCTACAAAGTTTCTAAGAACACATTACCTGTTATGCTGCCCTATATTCTTGCAAATTTTGAACTATATTTGGCCACCGTGGACAACTTATGTTTATAATCAAGAAGGGTCATTAACTTATCATTTAGGACCACTAAGTCCGGGAGACCTTTCTTCTTCAAATCTTTGATATTACTGAAAAATCTTTGAACTCCTGCGTCCATAGTTTGGACTGTATCTTACAACTACAACATAAGCCCTCTCTTGGTCAGAACCCTCTTGTCTTCGAGGATGGTTTCTGTCATGTCCTCAATCTTCAAATCTTCTAATTCTTCCTTGGTTTTTGAATTCAGGAATCTAATGGTCTTAGTGGCTTCTGTGGGCATTTCTCCCAGCTCTCCTTTTATTTTTTCAATAGACTGCCTACTCCTCTAGACCAGTTGCTTTTGCTCGAACATGATTTTCACCATAGGCCATATTTCATTTATGGATTTGGAGATATCCATCCCAATATTTTCCTTGGCCTCAATGAGTGTCTTCCCTACCACTGATTGCTTTCGAGGCTGCTGCAATTCTTGTTTGATTTTGTATGATGTTTGCTTCTCCATGGAGTAGCTTGTTTGGTAGGAGGACTTGAGTTGTTGAAGATCCTCAAACTCATTTTTCAATATGCTAATATCTGTCTCTTGTAAGTCCATTTCTTCCATGGATTTAGCTAATTCCACTGTCTTTTCCAGAGATGTCATTGGAGTTGTTGAGGGGATTTCTGTTGTGGAGGTTTTTTATACCGATGTTTTTCATACCCCGATGAGTGGAACCACGCTCAATGAAATGAATTCCATAAGTGTTGATTGTTCTTTCTCCTTCATTTATATTTCCAGTTCTACTTCCATCTCTTTCAACTATACATTCTGCTCCATGATCAGTTTGAGCATCTCGTCCTTTTCACCTTCTGTCTTAGCTATCTCCTTTTCTTGTGCATATTTCGTTGGTGGTAGTTTCAGTTGTTTCCTGAGAGATTCTATATCTTCATTTTTCTTTGTAAGCATCACTTCAATTGCTTTCACATTCGAGGGGTCATACCCGATCTTGAGGACCAATTCTTCCAACGTTTTAATTTTATTATCTTTCACAAAGGATGATATCTTTTATAACTTTAACTATGTCTGAACATTTCTCAGAGAGACCTGAAGTTTAGCAGTCGAAGTAGAGGCAGTTGCCAAAGTGGAGAAAACCGTTTCTCCACTTTGCATGTGCAGATCCATTTGATCAGCAGGGTGCACATCTCTGGTGTGGATCTCGAATGTTCCCCTTTTGTAGTTAGTGATTGCCTTTGGGTCGGACACCTGGGCCTGTAGAAAATCCTTGTGCATTCTACCCTTCTCTGTATCAAACGCAGACAAAAGTTTGTGCTGTGTCATGGATGTCTGCTTTCAAAATTGAGCATAAGTGTTGCTGGTCAGCGTTTGATTTCTCTTCTTGATCAGGTCATTTTTCTCAAAGATGATCAATTTGATGCCTTTTTGTTTTGGTTGGTTGATTAATGAAGTATTTGTCTACTTCTTGGATGAAGAAGAAGGTGTGATCTGTTGGCTGCTAGTGATAAGAGGTGACTGATCATTTTTCATAGCTGTATCGGATTGGGTTCCCTTTTCACTAGCCATATAAGTTGTAGGAGTGGGTTTTGGCCTCTTGGTGTATAATTGGAAATCTTCGGCGGAGACTTCGATGAAAGAAGGTGAAGAATCCTTCCTGGGCTTTTTCTCCTTTGGAAATTGTGACGTGTTTGTTTGTGAGACAATAAGAGAAGGAGACTGCTCTTTTGTCTCTTTAAGAGTGTTCTCCTCCCACTCAATTTGATTTGTGGATTTATCGATTTCGAGCTTGGGTGAATGAACATAGGGAATGTTTTTATTCTTTACCCTCATATCTGAAATGATCCCGCAAGGGTCATATTGCCACAGGAAACTAACATCAAACTTCATTTCCTTCAGAAACCTGTCTACCTCTTCCCCGACGCCTCGGTTATTGCAGATAAAAGATCATATTTTCCCTTTAATTCTAAGTTGTTGTTTCTTCTTCAGAGACACAAAGTGTATGTCGTCTGAATTTTTCATCTATCTTATGTATTCTAGAGAAAATATCCTCATGGGTAAATACTTGGGCTGCCTGTATGGAGATAACTCACATCCATATATCCTGATCTCAGTGTGATTTTGGCAAAGATACCAGTCTCTGGTTTTTTCAAGGTCCGAGAGGTGTAAAATCCTCTGAATTTCCTCATTTATTCTTGGTTCTGGTCTGCCACTGAGCATGATGACCACTGGGTGGTAAAACTGCTCGATGAACTGTTTAAAACTGAACTCTATGGAATTTCGCCTGAGCAGCAAAGTCCAAGATGTCACCACCTATGGCTTCTCATCCTTGTCCATTTTTTGCATCGAGAAAGAGAACCTATCTTCCTTAAAGAAAATGAACATGCAAGCCAATATGGAGGAGTACTAGAACATGCCCTCTGTGGCAAATTTTGAGAACTGCTCGTGAATGTTTTCCACTAAAAAGGTGTTGTAATTGAACTGAGTGGTGGGCATTTCCTCGGTAGGGAAAATGGACAAAAAACCTAATATAGTTTCATACCCATTCATCTGAAAAATAACCAAGCAGGCAACAGAGTGATGAGATAATTTGGTTTCCCTTTTATGAGAACAGGGAGGATGGATATGGGGGATTTGATTTGGGAAGTTGAGCATCCTGTGGGAAGAACAATTCAAATATCTGGGCTCTTTGAGGAAAATATAATTTCTAGTAAAACTCTATTATGGTTTCAATATTGAAAGGGGAGGCAGATTCAGTTCTGGGTATTTGCATCATCTGATAAAAGGTCTCTAGGGTGATGAAGAACAAAGTTTCTCCCGATGAAGAGACTATGGCTCTCTGGTTAGAAAGGGAGTGGGCCTAGCATTTGAGGGAAAATTCAGGGAAATGGTGGACCTAGGGGAAAATATATAGAGGAATATTGGACTCCCAGAGCCCGATTTCATCGTTCTGATATAAGAAAGTGTCTTTGAGCCATGACTACATCTCCGTGAAATCAACTTTGCACCTTGTATATGATATTAGATGATCTTTGTCAGCCAATGGGATCTTGTCGAGGTCGATCGAAGGAGGGAGGAGAGGATTTTCCCTGGCCTCTTCTTTCTTGGACTTTGGCGCCATAGATTTTAAGAATACCTACAGTTCAAACAAAAGTTAGTGGTAATGGTTATGGTTGGGATATTGATTGAAACAGAGAGGGGACAAGGAAACTTCTGGTGCGAGGATAAGAGAAATAATGGGCGAATGAAAGAGAAGGGATATTTTTGGGTGAACGGATAACCATTGGGCGCGGGGATAGATCAACAGGCCTAACA
>SNQJ01S0172723.1:0-20321 GCA_010110895.2 Picea sitchensis
CATGATGATTAACCCATTGAATGCACACAATGGGAGAGTCAATTGCTTGATTAGGAGAGGTACCTACCTAAGAGGATGATTGTTGGACACTTGGGAGGAGGGAACTTATCCCTAGGAGCATGGGATCATGTGACATACACTTTGAAGGTTGGATAATTAACTTAAGACGCTTGGGTTAAGAAGCATACTCCATGGAGGACTTGGACACATATGTTGAGGAGAAGCATTGGAGCAAGTAGCTACCTTGGCACACATGTTGAGGAGTGTTGGGCACAAGAGGACATGTGGAACATAGCTAGAGGAGGAGTTCCTTGCGTGAGGATACTTTGGAGAGTGAAACACCATGGAAGAGGGAGCGCCATGCTAACTACTTGTTGGACAGTGCGCCATCTTGGAGGAGAGGTGTTGTGCCCAAGGGGCATCATGCTTGGAGGGGGAACCACCTTGGGGTCTGATAAAACCCTAGTGTGATATTTGTCATCCTTGTATTATAGAGTGCCCCATTGAGGTTGCCTTGTAGACTTGGGTATAGGGTTACTTGTGTGGACCTAGTCCATGTTTTATGTTGACCTCCCTCACCTATTCTCTATAAGGGAGGAGAGAGCCTTTATCATTTACTCACTATTGATGTACTCATTATTCTATCTTTGTAATTGTCTTGGTGAAGCCTTGTAGGGAGAAAAACCTAGGGTTTGTGATGTAAACCCTAAAGGAGACACAAAGATGAATGTTAGCACTAGGGATGAGCTTGGGCCTTA
This sequence comes from Picea sitchensis, assembly GCA_010110895.2. Taxonomy (NCBI): domain Eukaryota; kingdom Viridiplantae; phylum Streptophyta; class Pinopsida; order Pinales; family Pinaceae; genus Picea; species Picea sitchensis. Next base: position 759 of record SNQJ01S0172723.1, read on the forward strand.
ACACTTGTGTGATGCAAGAGAAGAAGACCTAGGGTTTGTGTGATACAAACCCTAGAGCAAGAACATGAAGTGCTAAAGGAGTAGAGGAGTCTTGGAGCTTGGGGTCAATTATTAACTTGAAGAAGACTTGGAGATTATGTTGATGTACTCTTGATGTTCCATTGAAACATTATCTAAAGGTATTGGTTCTTGTGTGATGCAAGAGAAGAAGACCTACAGTTTATGGGATGCAAACCCTATGATGGATGAGAATCTTAGAAGGCTAGTGTTAGGGTTTTTCTTAGAGCCATTGTACTTGTGTGATGGAAAAAGGCCTAAGATTTTAGTAATGTAATCCCTAGCGTAAGACATGAGTGCTAAAGGAGAGAAGAGGACCGAGAGCTTATGTGATGTAAACTTGGAGAATCTCCTAGAAGACTTGTGTGATGCAAGTGGGAGATCAAGGGTGGACTTGTTGATGTCATGCTAGCTTATTGTTGAACCTTTGGAGTGACTAGGAGTAGCTTGGTGTGATGCCTTGCTAGGTCATCATTACAATTAGTGTTTGTTATTGATGTTGGATGCCCTAGCTAGGGTTTAGACGCAATTGAAGTGTCATGGCTTGTGATGAGTCGATACGACATGTTGTACTTGCTTGTGATGAGATGGTGGTATGTACTTTTATCTTCATTATGTTGTAATATAAAGTGTAGCTTTGTTGTCTAAATAGTGTGCATATTGCATTGCATATCCAAAAATTAGACTTATGTTTCTAATGTTAATGAGTAAGTTCTTAGGTTATTAGGTATGTTGGTTTGTCATGAACATTAGTAGATTTTGTCGAGTGATTTAACAAGTAAATAGAAGCTAAGAGGGAAAATTTATGGTTGTAACAAATATGTGGTTTATAAGTTATATTCATATATGTTATATGTTGGGGATTGTGCCCTTAGGGATGGAAATATAACTCTCTTATAATACATTGTTTCCATGTTTTCTTTTCTTCGGTTGCCTTATGTATTGGGTTTGACAAAAATGAAATATATGTTGTTGTAATTTATATTTCAGATTTAGCCGCAAGGATGAAATTTCACAGGAAATAAATCTAAGAAACCTCAAGTAAAGGAGGTGGAATTTATAAAATTGTTTTAAGCACGAATTTTCGAATTTTCCACACTTTGACTATAAAATCTCCTCTCATCTATTACATTTTTGAAGATCTTTTTGCATTTGATTTACTACTATTTACTTCTTTAAAATTAATGTTAGTTAGTACGTGTAATATTTATACACTATAAATGACAATAGCATGATATACCATATGAATGGTGCACTCAACGATGCAAAATGTTAGCCTTCCATATTTAGTTTAATAAACTTTGTTTATTCTTATATAAGAGGTTGTTTGCATATATACAATGTAATTTGTCAATTAGGTCCAGCTTTAGTGGTTGAGAGGAATAATTGTTATCATCCCCACATGGGTTCAAATCTTGTGTGTGATATGTTTGCTCTTTGTGAGCCAATTGTTGACCGAGGCATTAGCCATGCAAAATATCTAATCCTTGCCTACAAGCTGGATAGCGGGGTGAGTAGTTACATGTAATGTGTGTGTGTGTGTGTGTGAAACAATAAAAAAATGTATATATTCTAAACTTGTAGTTTTTGAACAACTAGCTAAGTATATACCCTTTGGGGATCAAATTTTGTAAAAACATTATGCATAAAACAATATATGACAATCCTTTGGGTCTTAACTTAATCTTTTTTTTTGGAAGAGGAAGATTTTATCTTGATGAATATATATGTATTTATATGTCAGTTGGGTGTCACTGAAGTGGTTGAGAGCAAAATTTATTTCCTTCTCCACACGAATTCAAATCCTACTTTATGACATGTTTGCTCTTTATGAATTGATTATTATTAAAATGTTAACCTAACCCTAAACTGTGAAAAATCTAATTTATATATATATAAACAAAAAATATATATATTCTAACTTATAGTTTTCAAACAACTAACTCAATATATACTCTTTTAAAAATCAAATTTTGTAAAAATTCCTTTAAATCCCGTCTTACATGTCATAATATTAAATACCATACTACTTGAAACATCTATGCAATGTATTTCTTCTTTTCACTCGTCTTAGATGTCATAATATTAAATGTCATACTACTTGAAACATCTATGCAATGTATTTCTTCTTTTCACTGAAATAAAATATCTCCCTCTTATACATATAATTTAATCATAATAAAATACACATTCATGTATATACATATGATCTTTTACTCATTGTTAAGAATATTAAGGACTAATGGAATCATTTCCACCAACATGTACGATATGAGATATGTTAGTTTTTTAAGGAGATGGTGTGAAGATAACATGAGACCATCATTTCATCCACGAGCACCTCTAAAGTAAGCGCCTTTTTTCTCCCTTTTCGTTTCCGCAAAAATTTCACTTTCGTTGTCTTTGTTACTTTAAGTACATTTCAACTTGAAGAAAGTTACGTTTGTTGGTGTCAACTTCTGCACTAAAGTAATAATAAGTCGCTTTTCCTTTTACATGAGGTATATATGATATAAGGAATAATGGCTTAAAACATAATGCTGATATCTTCTATATAAGTAAGTAAGTAAGTTAATAGAGGTATTTTATATCATTTTTTTATAACTATTAATATAAGATTATAAAATATTTGTTTTGAGTTTATAGTTGTGTGGTTGGGTAACATGTTTGTTATTCTTCTCACTTGGGTTCAATTCTCTTAAAGTGGACATGTGTTGTAATAAGGCTAGAAGAGTAGACGACCTTTGGGATAGAGGTCCACTCCAGTGGCCTTCGGGATGCCCCAACCCTTGCTAAGTCACAAGTTATTGGTATATTTGGCTTGTGAGCTGTTGGATATACTCTTGGGTTACAGTGGCAACCAATAGGCTTGATCTCGGGCCTAGCCCAGATCAAACCTACCAATTATCAATTCCCATGGAAAAAAAAAAACCGATTACAAAACACTTAATACATCTAAAAAAAATAAGGAAAAGTTCGTGAACCTTTTTAAATTTAAATAAAAAATATTTTGAAAAAACATATTAAATCAAAATGTTTAAAGAGATTTGTAAGAGTATTATCGAAAATTGAACTTTCACCTTAAAAATATTTATGAATCTCTTAATGTTTTTAATGTTTCAACTAAGAAGCAAATCCTTCTTCTTACAAGAGTAAACATTTTCATTATAGAATACATTGAATACATTGGGTTTGGTGTTGAGCACCTTACAAAAGGGAAAGTTAAAGACATTGAAGGTGCTCAAGTTGAAATATTAAAGATTGGAGATTTTATTCTTATTACTCACACTGACAACCTTTTCGATCTATAAGTTAAGGAACCCTTTCCTAAGGCCCGGGAAATAAAATTTATTGTTCCTATTTTTAAAAGCAACAACAAAAACAATCCTTCAAATTATAGGACAAATATGATAAGCCATCTTCTTCCTAAGTTGTATAGGGTAATACCGGCCCGCAGAATATTAACCCATGACTTGAAATTCATGATAAGAGAGCTAAAGAGAAAGTTGGTTTTTGAAGATATCATTTGACATTAAACCAACTAATCTCTCTAAATATTATAACTAAACATTGGTGAAACAACAAAGTTAATCTCCTTTGTTGTTTTGTGCTCTAGAGATAACCTCTAGAAGAGGCTATAAGATATTGGGGTTCCTTTTTTATTGAGGAGTGGAGTAATAAGGCCTTACTACAAGGTTATGAAAAAGTTTATTAATAATGAGTCCTAGTATGCAATATATGAGTCAAACAAGGTTGTCCTTTGTCATCTACTATTTTTGTATTTATATTAATACATTATAGGATTGCCTGGAGGAAGCAGGTTATGCAAAAACAAAGCTACCAAGATTAATCATTATCATCCTTCTATATGTAGATAATATTGTACCTTTAGCAAGGAGCCTCTCTGTCCTCAACAAGCAATTTAAAATTCTAAAATATTTGTGTATTAACTATGAGATGTTTATACATATAGATAAAAGAAAGATAATGATTACTAAATCGAAGAAAATCACATATTTAGATTTTGTTTACAATAATAACAACTTGGAAATGGTTCATTTTGATAAGTATCTAAGAATTGATTTTCATCACAAGTTAGATTGAAACTATGGTGTTGAGAAAATAATCAATGGAGGTTGGAAAACCTATTTTGGTATTGAGAACAATAATAAAATTGCAAAATTTTGGTTTTGGGAAAAAAAGAAGGCCCTCTTCAATACCTTTGTTAACCCAATGATTTTACATGGCTGTGAGGTTTGGGGCTATCATGTTTCCAGGGAAACTTGTAAGAAAATCGAGCAAACTCATAAGCATTTTATAATAAATAACCATAAAATCAAGTGTAATGCACATTATTCAATCTTCCTTTTTGAAGTTGGGCTACCCCATTAAGAGTAAGACTATGAGTAGGTACTTAATGTACACACACAAGCTAAGTAAAATGAAGAATGAAAAGCTTCTTATCATTGCTTCAAACATTAATAAAAGACATTCAAGGTTCAAAAGATGTTTGACTAAAGAAATAATTTATTGGTTTATTGGTTAGAACTATCTTTCTAACTCAAAAAAAAATATTAATATTAATAAAAATAAATTATCATAAACTTCATAGTAAAACTATACAATGAACAAGATTTAAAATATCTTAACATGAAACAACCTATAAAATAAATAAATGATAAAAAATGCTTTATCTTAAACTTATTATAATAAAAAATAAAATAAACAACTAATACTAAGAAACATGATGTATATGATATATATCCATTAACCCAAGAAAACAACTCTATAATATATATATTCATCAACACATGTGTGCATGTATCTTAATGTACAATAATCATTTTACTATGTCATAGATGGTTATAGGGGAATGCATATATCACATGGTATTCTATATTTTTATTAAAGATGAATTTGCTTATAGATAAAGATATAGGTTTAGGAATTTCAATGACTTCTCAAACTATTGTTTTCAACTTAACAATTCTTAAGTGAATTGTTAAGAGGTATGATGCAAATGGTTTTTTCTGGCTTGGGGAGAGAGGGGTCATCAATGTGTTGTGAGCTTATTGTTGATAATTAAGTCTAATAAGTGTGTCGTGAATTTATTGTTGATAATTAAATCTAGAAACATTAATTTTATAAATTATCAATATAACTAAAATGTTAATATATTCACCCAAATAGAGTTCACATGAATTAATAGATTCATTAAGAGAATTTTATAACATTCAAAGTTAATTAATAAAAAATAAGATTTGTTTCATTTAACATATCAATTTTATTATTACATTGAAAGACACTAATTTTACAATCCACTATGATAGAGATGGTGTCACATGGGTAATGTTTACATTAGTTTCAAAAATAATATAATACTTTCAACAAATAATAATAGTAATACTATATGCACTACAAGGATAACACCTTATAGTCGAGGTTTTTACGGAATCCCCTTAATTTTTTTATCCTTTATATGTTTACAGTGGAGGTGTTTAGAAGAGGTGGGTGGGCAGAGGTTTTAACACTGGTGTGTCTAAGTTGACCAAGAGCATCGGTGTGCATAGTTGACTGACCGCATCGGTGCTCTAACAAAAACATATTTCATCCGTTCTTAACAAATAAAACACATCGATAACCGCTATTAATATAAAATACTAAAATATTGTTTTTTATTTTATAAAAAAATAAAATGCATCGTGGTGCTCCCCCAATAACAAAGCGCATCGGTGCGCATATAATGAATTCATCAGAACATGTTAGAACAATTGATTTTTAAACAAAAAAATAATTTAAAAACCATAAACCTTCCATGGTGCGCTTAAAAACCAATACAACCCTAGTTTGTTCCGGTAAAAAAAAATGCACCGATGCATCTTACTATCGGACACACCGATAAAGGGTAAAAGAAAAACAAATTGCCAAACTGAATCAATGCATCGAAATATACAACAAAAAAATGATTGAAAGTTTTATATTTTCAAAATGTATGTGTTTATAAATGAAAACCATAATCACTATTTCATTCTTTTGCCAAAATTTAGAGGGGAGATTTGTGCAAGAAAGATTTACGAGCAAAGTCTTTAGAGTGGGTAAATTTTTTTGAAGAGACAAATTTACATACAAGAGGAGAACTTTCAAGTATGTGATTGTATTCTATTCATCATCTCAATCTTTCCCCTATTTGATTCAAACAAATTTCAGTTCACTGTCATAAAAATAAAAGGTTTCACATTTACATTTGGTATTGGAAGCCCTAGTTTCCTTGTTGTTTATCTTGGTTTTCCTCTCTATATTTCACAAGTAGAACTTTTTTTCTAAGCAATAGATTTTTATAGGGTTTTTTACTTGTATATGAGACATTCAATATCTATTGCAATGAGATCACTCATTGCATTGGATCCCAAACCTTGTCGCTGCCATTTTTCTTTTAAAAAAATGCTTATGTGGTTTGAGGTACGCACTATACAAGAATAATGCACTGATGTGCATGTTCTTGTCAATAGCACCACATAGTTTAAAATAAAAATAACGTTGTTCACATGTTCAACGGTGCGTAATAAACAGTAGCGAGGCACCAGTGCTTCTATTAGTTTATAGAGCATCGGTGCATATACATATTATTAAAGCACATGTGGGTATACATATTATTGAAGCATCGATGCGTATAAATATTGTTAATGCATCGGTGCATACTAGTTTATTATATGCATCGAAATCTTATTTTGTAAAAAAAATTGTAGTTTTTATATCTGATGATTCCTATCTTTTTTTCATATATAGAATATGGTTGATAGAAGTTCAAAGAAAACAACTTATTGTAGCGAGCATGGTGGTAGCTCATCCCAACAAGAGAACAAGCCAAGTTCTTAAAGTTGTATTAAAAATTTAATATCTTTGAATTATGTGTAGGTTTAAATTTATGACGTGTGTTGGTTAAGGCATGCCATGGAAGTTCCAAGGGACAAATGAAGGAAAAACCAATACATGTTGGTGGGGATGTCCAAAAAAGTGTACAAGGAGATGGTAAAAAAAATGAACATAATTGCATTGTAGGAGGAGTCATCCCAACAATTACAACGTGCATTAGTGATATGTAATCACTCATTTATTCTTTTATGTACATCAAATTTAATTATCACATGAAATACTTATTTTCAATTGTTTGTTGTAGAAAAGAAAAAAATGAAACTCATTTAACACATAAGACAAGACGACGAAGAATAAAATGGTTGATCACAAAGTTTGTGAATACTTACTTTTTCAGTCTTACTTAAAATTTCATCTTTGTTATGATCTTTATATTTAAATAATTATTTTACACTCATCCATGGATGTCTTGTAATAAGTGCTAACATACAAAGAAGAACCAATTGAAGAATTGATAGATATTGGGTTAAGTATGGGTTGTGAGTATATGTTGAAATATCAAGGTTTAATTGAATAATTTGTAAGTAGCTATGTTGTTTAACTTCTCATGTTTTATAATTAATGGAACAATAATAAACCTTTATATTAATTATATCGATTGTGCTTTGTCATGACATATTAAACATGCAGGAAACAAAATATAGAGTGCATCCAACATAAGAGATTTGGAGAGACGGCATGCAACATGGCTTCGAAAGAATGTGTATTTTTTATCAAACAGTCGTTGCTATGGTACACTTTTTTATTTATGAAAACATGTGTGTGTGTGTGTGTGTGTGTGTGTGTGTGTATTACACTTTATTTATACGTCTATAGATGGAACATGAAGAGGTGGAACATAAAAAATGAGTCGATCAAGAAAACATTAGGTTAAATAACCAAAGTACAATATCACCTACACGTGATGAAGAAATGATGCATGCACACAACTCAAGCGATGATAGCAATTCAAGCAATATCAAATGGCAAACAATATGATTGAATGTTACTACAAGTTATATGTTTTGGAATATTTGTATGTGAAAATCAAGAATTTTGTTTAATGTACTTGACATATTGTCATAATTGCATGAGGACATGTTGCCAATGAATGTATCAATTATTGTACTACCCCAGGCTTAGATTGGAGTGCGTGGGCTCCCTCCATGAGCTAAGACTTGCGATTCGGATGAGTCACTGGGCGTTCTGTTATTTCATGAGTGAAGTTGTGGTTACTTTGGTGCGCGATACCGTGTCGAGTACGAATTCATTAAGATGGACTTACGACGGAGGTTGGTGACTTGACCGAAGAGTCGGTTGGGTGGGTGCCCCACCTTAGAGATGAACGATTGGTGATGATGGGTGTGTCGAAGGCACGTGCACCCAACATAATGGACTCCCAAGACATGCGGCAAACGTCTTGTGATGCGGTTGAGCAAGGAAATAGACAAAGGCACAAGTTGGGCACGTTTAACCAGACGTTGATGTCGACTGGGGAAGAGTGCGCGCTTGGAAGATGAGTGTGCCCCTTGACGAGTCGAATCAACCCGCAAAAGTGGACAAACAACCAAGATCATGCATTGACTTGCGATCAAAGGGACACGTCAGTTGGAAGAGTCACGTCGCAAGGAAAGGACGTGTGACTATTTAACCAAGTGCGAGTTGGGCATTTGGGAATTCGGCTAAGTCAGGGAGTTGGGAGACACTTCTTCACAATTGAAAATTGAAGAGTCTGAGGCATCGACCAAGGAGGGAGACGAGCTCTCCCTAAGGAGCCAAGTAGACCCTTGAGGGTAACTTGGGTTGCCTTAGGGAAGAACCTTCACAAATCTGGGCAAGTCTTTCTCAAGGAAGTTGTTAAGGAAAATTGAACTGCGGCAAGGAATGAAGGGTCGCTCCAAGTTGAGGCAAGAAGGTAAAGTCTGAACAGAGCAAGGGGACAGACTCACAAGATATAAATGCAGGTATCACAGAGATGAAGTTTGAGGGGGTTTATTCTGTGATGATGAAGGAAGGATGCACAAAGGTAGCTTACTGAACAGTTGTATGACTTTCGCAACTACTAAGTGAAAGCTCCTTATGTAAACTTTCTTTGTGTGGCACAAGAGTTTGGCTCAACACAATGTTGATTGGTTTTGTGTAAAGAATGGATTTTGGGTATTAGGTCGGTTTGGTCACTCACACATTTGTTTCATTTGTACTTGTATGAATGGTTTCTTTTACTTTCACAACTAAGTATAACATAACACAAACATAACATAAGTAATAAACGAAGTTGTAATGAAGTAATGTGTAGTCTGAATTAAGTAATTTATTGTGGTTTTATCGATAAACAAACGATTGCGGTGTCACACGGTGAATGGGAGCGTTGGGTGATTTCGTCGCCCGACCGCAGGCTCGAAAGGCTCGTGATAGATGGTATCAGAGCGAACATCAGAGAAAACCATGTAACTCGTTCTGGTGGATGATTTGGCAAGCTTATTGAGTAGACATGACGCATAAACTCAAGCAGGCGAGCAAGGTCAGTTTAGGTGTGTTAAACATGAGTGGTTGTGAAGTTAATTCTATGGTGATGGAGGAACCACTGTCGCAGAGTTGCAACAACGATCACATAAGTGTCTTGAGCAGTCGGTGAGTTGGGTCACTGTCGTGACTTAGATGGAAGAATGAATTTTGGTTGCAAAGCAGACAACTGAGCATGATTTCTGTTGAATTTTCACTATGTTAGGCTCAAGCATGAGGTTTATTTCATTTTAGCATTTACTTGAACCATAAACAAATGAAGCTACACAATGTACAAGTTTTTCAATAACCAAGATCACAAGAAGAATAACCATGCATAAGAACACAAGAAATATCCTGGGAAAACCCTTCTCAACAAGGGAGAAAAACCCATCAATCCTTTGCTATAGTCTCAAGAGAAGATCCTCCAACCATGAAACCCTAATGCACACAAGAGGGTGCTCTACTACCTTGAAACTTGCACCCAAGAGAGGTGTGCACTTCAGCCCTAGAAGATGTAGTTGTTGAAATTTTCAAATGACAAGTGACTTGTGTGTTTCCTCAATGGGGAAATCACCTTTATTTATACTAGGCTGGCTAGACCAAAAGTGGTGTCTATTGGCACAACATGGCCGACCTTAGCTCTCTCACAGGTTGACTCACTTAGTGTCAGAGGAGAACGTGTCCTGGAGGATGTCTCACAAATTTGTAATCATCAACACTCCCTGTCAGCTAGGGAGGCATTCTCCACCAGTCCAAGTCTCTCACGAAATTACTCAAACTTTGTCTTGGAAATCGGTTTAGTGAAGATATATGCAATTTTCTCATGTGTAGGAAGGTATTGCACGTGTATTGCTTTCCTCTACACTATGTCTCTGATATAATGATATTTTATCTCAATGTGTTTCGATCTATCATGAAACACATGGTTCTAAGAGAGCTTCACACAACTTTGGTTATCACAATGAATAATGGTAGGATCCATCTCATGATCAAATAATTTTGTCATGAGCTTGCGAAGCCACACTGCTTCGTGGACTACCACACTCAATTCTATATACTCTGTTTCCGCGGTACTCAAGGCCATAGAACTATGTTTCCTACTGCACCGAGAAACCATGGAAGACCCCAAGGTAAAACAACAATCTGGATCGACATATCCCTGCAAACGCATGTCTACACTGGAGGCATATCTCAGGCCATATTCAATTGTGCCTCGTAGATACCTCAATACATGCTTCGCTACTATCCAGTGAGTTTGTCTCAGTTGACTCATGAACTGACTAAGTACATTCACTGCATAGCATATGTCAGGTCTGGTGTTAACCAGATACATCAATGATCCAATCAGTTGTCGATATAAATGTGGATCAATCTCGCCTAAATCAGTAGAAGCATTGTTCATCTTCTTCAAATCCATCACCATTGGTGTATGCATGGATTTGCAGTCTATCATACCGAACTTCTTCAATATATCCATTGTATATTTTCCTTGGCTTAGGAAAATATCATTAGTCCTCTGCTATACTTCTAGTCCCAAGAAGTAGTGCATCATACCCATATCCTTCATATAGAATTCAGAAGTCAATGCTCGCTTGCATTCAACAATAAGTCTTTATGAACCGGTGAGAAATAAGTCATCCACATACATGACCAAGATTATGCACTCATCACCAATAATATGATAATATTGGTTTCGATCAACAATACTCTTGTTGAAGCCCAAAATCATCAAGAATCCATCCATCTTCTCGTACCAAGCACAAGGTGCTTGCTTTAGTCCATATAGGGATTTCTTCAACCTGCAAACATGAGTTTTCTCGTCGTGTATCACGAATCCTTTTGGCTGCTCGATGTGAACTTCTTCATCATTCTCACCATTGAGAAATGTTTCTTTCCATCCATCTGGTGTAGTTTCCAACCCATGGATGTAGCTAGTGCAATGATAATACAGATGTAAGTGTATTGGGCTATTGAAGCAAATGTCTCCTCATAGTCAATTCCCTCCACCTGTGAGAATCCTCTAGCATTTCTTGACACTTCCATCAACTGCATGCTTGATCTTATAGATCCACTTGGAAGTCACTACAGACTTCCCTTCTGGTCTCGGAACAACATCCCACACATCATTCTTCATGATGGACCGATACTCTTATGTCATGGCATCTTTCCATACCTGTTGACCTACTGCTTCTGCATGACAAGAAGGCTCAGTATCATTGATGTGGCTCATGGATGAAACATAGCTCAAAAATCTATGTGGTCTCTTTCTCTCTTGGAATGTGCCTCGAGGAGATGCATGTCCCTTTGCCTCTTGCATAGTCTGACGAGCCCAGGCAAGCATTTTATGGCCTATTGCAATGTCTCTGGTAACATCAACTGGAGCTACTGGATCAACTGGATCAACTAGAACAATGGTTGTCTCCCTCTAAACTACTGAAGGGGAGAAGGTATTGTCTCTTCATTCTTCTCAAATAGTTTGACTCCCTCTCAGTCATGTGATTCCCTCTGAATTACGAAGGATAGCCATCTTCCTTTTCCTGTGTTTCTAACCTGGAGACATCTCATGTCTTCTCGGGTCCTTTACTGTCTCTACAATACTTTGTTGGTCTCTTGTATTAGGATAATAATCAACCAAGAAAATTTGGACCCCATACCAGGGATAATGGTCCAAGACAAGAGGGATCCCACACTAGGGATAATACCCTTCATTATTAGAATGCAAGCAACTACAGATTAATCAAATAAGGAAAGTAGTACAAAAACTTACTCTAGTCTACAGTCATGGTCAATCTTGTATTTTGTCTTAGAGGAAGAAATCCTCATCTCTCATGTCTTCATCTTTCTGAGGTGGGTCTGGATCCATGTGAGCAGTGGAAGCATATTTTATTTCTCTCTTTATGGTAGGACAATTTCTCACAATGTGTCCATACTTGTCACATCTAAAGCACTAGATCTTTGACATGTATTTTCTCTGATCATAACTTGAAGCTGATGAAGTCTTCTCGTCTTTGAATGTTTGCATGAAGTTTCTTTTATTTCTTCCTCATTTCTTTGTATGAAGTGAAAGAGCATGATTGTCATCATGAGGGGAGTCTTCCACTCCTCTAGCTATAAGTCTGATTTCTTCCTGGGTACAGTCTGTACATAGATGACCAAAAGTAGGTAGGTGTTCTCTACCACTGATACTTTGAAGAAATGGTTCCCAATGTTTTGGAAGATTATTGAGAGTGGTCAAAACAATTTCTCTGTCTGATATGATTTATCCAATGGCACCTAGCTGATCTTTGATCTCTGACATCTTCATGAAGAAGATAGCAACGGTGTCACCTTTTTTCATCTTGATATTTTGAAGTTGGCCCTTCAATGTAAGATCTCTGAGGGTGTTGTTACTCTAAAAAATATTCTTTAATGCTTCATACATTTCGTAAGTTGTCTTCATGTTGGCAATATGAGGCAGGAGATGATCTCTTACTGAGTAGATGATTATCTTTCTTTCCTTGACGTCATCTTCCTTTCTTTCTTCCTTCTCTTCATCGGTATTTGTCTCTGGTAAATCTTTTTGTATCACCCACAATAGGTCATCCTCTTCAAGGGTGATATGAAGTCTTGACTTCCAGGAACTAAATTTGCTTGATCCATCAAGCCTATCTTCTACCAAGGTTTTGTTCATCATATTTCTTTTCAGATTCTTCACAAACCCTTACCAACTGGGCTAGGAAACCTAACGGCTAGGCTAGGCTAGCAATGTTAGGTTTCGTTGGGCTTATGAATTCCAACAATACTCCTTGAAAGTCATAATAACACTGGTGAGCTGAAAATCTCCTTCAATGAGTTGCAAAAACCCTAAATCTGAATTTTCTGTAGAAAACTGTGAAACCCTAGGGCCAAAAATCCAAAGTTCTTGGAATTGCAATCTGAGAGTTGTTGGAGGTGTGTTGAGGGAGGCCATACAATTCTATGCCAATTTTAGCCCCAACGTCCAAGTATAAAGTGTTGAAAATTGAAAAAGAAGGAGGGTCATACCTTTTTTTTCAGAAACCCTAGAAGGTCGTACAAAATTGCCAAAAGGAGGACGACTGGATTTAATGCTTGTGCAATGGGTTCTTCAAGACCTATTCTCTAAAACCATGTTGAATTTTCACTATTCTAGGCTCAAGCATGAGGTTTATTTCATTTTAGCATTTACTTGAACTATAAACAAATGCAGCTACACAATGTACAAGTGTTGCAATAACCAAGATCACAAGAAGAGTAACCATGCACAAGAACACAAGAATATCCTCGGAAAAGCATTCTCAACAAGGGATAAAAACCCATGAATCATTTGCTATATTCTCAAGAGAATATCCTCCAACCATGAAACCCTAATGCACACAAGAGGGTGCTCTACTACCTTGAAACTTGCGCCCAAGAGAGGTGCCCACTTCAGCCCTAGAAGATGTACTTGCTGAAATTTCCAAATGACAAGTGACTTGTGTGTTTCCTCAATGGGGAAATCACCTTTATTTATACTAGACTGGATAGACCAAAAGTGGTTTCTATTGGCACAACAGGTTCGACCTTAATAGCTCAGAAAATAATTAATTATTACAATAAACATTAATTATCTTTCACATATGGTGGAGCCGACCTGTACCCTTTACATCACAAATAGGGTTACAGGTAAATATTACTCTCAGAAAATATAGCAAGGGATCTCACACATATACCAGTGCTCAAACACTAGGGGCACATCCACATGTGCTCAACCACATGGACGTCCTACTCAATAGACTCTATCTCATTAAGTCCACGGGAGAATCATCTGGAGTACCATCTCAAGCCTGACTTAATTGAGTCCACAAGGCAGGAGACCACACGTCATAACAACTCAGTCCAGAGTTTGATGCACACCCATCACATGGGAACCTTCACCCCACACAGGGGTACACATCATTTCATCTCAATCCAGAGAGGAACGACACACCCATCTCATGGGCATCCTCACCCCACACAGGGGCACACATCATCTCATCTCAATCTAGAGAGGAACAACACACCCATCTCATGGGAACACCCAACACATGGTCTCTCTCACAGGTCGACTAACTCGGTCTCAGAGGAGAACATGTACTGGAGGATGTCTCATGAAGTTGTAATCATCAACAATTTCCATCGTGAAAACTTTGCGTCGTGCACTGCTGAGATTGTGCATGGTGTCTTGGTGCGAAGACATTACAGGGCGCGAAGATAACAGATGGGGAAGGAAGGTTTAGTTGAACGAATGGTTTGGATCATGGTTGAGTACATTTCCCACCATTCCAACTTCGTGTTGTGCACCACCAAAGACAAGTTGGGTTAGTTGGGTTGCGATTGAGGATCATAGATTTCGAATGGATGTCGGTTAACAATAGAAGACTTGATGATTGGTTGATGTGCATGGTGTCCTGGTGCTGAGGTACTACAGGGCGTGAAGATAACAGACAGAGAAATGGAAGGTGGGATCGATTGGGTGCAACCATGAGGAAAGTGACTTAGACAGATTTCAAACATCGCAGTTTTTCAGTTGCAGAATTGCGACAACAAGAAGACTTGAACCATGAAGATGCCAAAGAAGTCGTGAACATGTATGTTTGTTCCAAAGTTCTTTGCAATATCTGAGTTGTTGTGTTGGGTTCATTGAAGAGAGACATGAAGACTTGGCCGAGGGCAAGACCAACCTATTTCCATCGCAGACTTGAGAGAGGTTCAAGTGCTCCGAACTTCGTTGAAGACACGAACAATTCAGAGTGCTCAAAAGTGGGTAGATGCGAACAAAGACTTGGAGAAATCTACTTGGATGAGTTCCAGAAAAGGGACTTAGGCATTTTTTGTGGTAGAAATGGGGATGAGTTGAACTATTGTTGCACTTTCTTGTGGAGTACATTGAAAGGCTCGTCGTAACGAAGAAGGCAATAAGATGCGTATTCTAATTGAAGGATTGGATGAGGTACTTTGGTGCATGAGTGCCTTAGACATATTGGTTTAGTTATGGGGTGACTTAACCATCACAACAGAGATCCAAATGATGAAGTTTCTTGGTAGAGGAAAGACAATTCATTCCAAGAAACGAATGAAAGCAACAAAGAGTCGATTAAGGAGACTCTTGACATAAATTTGCGATGAGTTAGACCACAACATGAGTGGAAAGGGTGATGCGGTCCTTCTCATGGTATGGGACATGAGATAGATAGGGCATTCTTAGGATACTTGCGAATGTGGGATGACGCAAATCATTGGTTGGAGTTGACAGAGGAATTGGATCGGACGTGTTTAGGCATGGAAATATGTGGGTGGCTCGTTCTGCTTCGGGCCATTTGGATAGTATGTTGAGACAATTGCGAAGATAGTTGCAGAATTACGTAGATCGGAAGATTGCAAAAGCATGATGAAACAAAGCACGAAGGAAGTAGTGCAGAGGTGACTGTTGAATGTGCAAAACTACTACACCCAGAACATTTCGCGAATAGGTGACGAAGAGGATGGGAGGTTGACCGATGAAGCCATNTCATGTTTTCCTTGGGCATATTCATCAAGAAAACGAAGATGCCATGAGGGGCATGGTTGCAACAGTGATGAGGTAGACCTGAGGGCCCTACAGTCTGTAGGAGGAGCAAAGAAAGTGAATTTGGTTGGTCACACAGTTGACATACGTGCGATGATATCCATGCATTTTCGAATAGCTTGGTTATGAAACAAGATGGGTGCGGCAATGGGTGAAAGAGACAACAACTCTCTGCAGCATAAAAACAAGACAGGAACAAATGGCAGAAGGCATGAAGTTTCGTTTCAAGGAAGATATAAGAGACGACAAGGGAGTTGTTTAAGAAATATGTCAAGAACTACAATGGATAAGATGCATGACAAGTGATATGAGGGCGTTTGTCGGTGGTATGGGACATCGAATTGTTGGTGGTATGGGACATCAGGTGCACAAACAGTCTTGGGGAGCCTGGCTAGTGCAGATTGAATCAAAGTTGTTGATTGGAAGATGTATTGACACGAACACAACTTTGTTAGAAGCAAGTGCATAATCCTTTAGGTGGTTCCTTCGACTTGAATAACTTGGGAAGAGTTGGATTGGCAGGAGGTTTTCATTTTGAACAAAATTGCAAGTAGACAAGGCACGAAGCAGCCTTGGTTGCACAAGTAAATAGACAGATGAACCGAATGTGAAATGCAGACTAAAGCCTGAGTAGGGATGCGAGAGATTGAGTTCGGGAGTCTAAACACTTGGGCACTGCGATGGAACTCTTTGATGAAGATCGGGCACCAGGGAAAGAGTTGGATAGTGTGGGGAATGGTTGAACCAAAACAACTATGTGATGGAATGCAAAGTACATTTTTGCAGATTGGGTGCTAAGTTGGATTAGCTACCCAACTTGCTCAAAATGTGGATCCTAGGATGTGTGCGAAACATGACAGAAATGGTTGGGTTGGGGAAAGGCTTGTCACGCCAGTTCAACATATGGTTGGGGTCAGAAGCCAAGACACTTAGATGGAAGCTTGTCGAGGACGAAAAGACTTTGAGTGAGGGAGCATGTCATACCCCAGGCTTAGATTGGAGCGCGTGGGCTCGCTCCATAAGATAAGACTTGCGATGCAGACGAGTTAGTGGACGTTCGGTTATTTCATGAGTGAAGTTGTGGTTACTTTGGCGTGTGATGTCGTGTCAAGTACGACTTCACCAAGATAGACTTGTGACAAAGGTTGGTGACTTGACCGAAGAGTTGGTTGGGTGGGCACCCCACCAAAGAGACAAATGGTTAGTGATGACGGGCGCATCGAAGGCATGCGCACCCAATAGAATGGATGCCCAAGACGTGCAACGAACGTCTTGCGATGCAATTGAGCAAGAAAACGGACGAAGGCACAAGTTGGGTGCGTTTAACCGAAAATTGACGTCGGTTGGGGAAGAGTGTGCTCTTGGAAGATGAGTGTGCCCCTTGATGAGTCAGATCAACTCGTAAAAGTGGACAAACAACCAAGATCGCGCGTCGACTTGTGATCGAAGGGACGCGTCGGTTGGAAGAGTCACGTCACAAGAAAAGGGTGCACGACTATTTAACCAAGTGCAAGTTGGGCATTTGGGAATTCGGCTAAGGCAGGGAGTTGGAAGACACTTCTTCACAATCGCAGATTGAAGAGTCTGAAGCAACGACCAAGGAGGGAGATCAACTCTCCCCAAGGAGCTAAGTAGACCCTTGAGGGTAACTTGGGTTGCCTTGGGGAGGAGCCTTCATAGATCTGGGCAAGTCTTTCTCAAGGTAGTTGTTAAGGAAAATTGAATTGTGGCAAGGAATGAAGGGTCACTCCAAGATGAGGCAAGAAGGAAAAGTATGAACTGAGCAAGGGGACGGACACACAAGACAAAAATGCAGGTATCGCAGAGATGAAGTATGAGGTGGTTCATTTTGCGATGATGAAGGGAGGATGCATGAAGGTAGCTTACTGAACAATTGTATGAATTTCACAACTACTAAGAGAAATATCCTTATGTAAACTTTCTTCACGTGGCACAAGAGTTTAGCTCAACACACTGTTGTTTGGTTTTGTGTAAAGAATGTCTTTTGGGTATTAGGCCGGTTTGGCTGCCCACAGATTTGTTTCATTTGTACTTGTATGAATGGTTTCTTTTACTTTCGCAACTAAGTATAAGATAACGCAAACATAACATAAGCAATAAACGAAGTTGTAATGAAGTAAGGCATAGTCCAAATCAAGTAAATTATTTTGGCTTTACCGATAAACGAACGATTGCGCTGTCGCACGGTGATTGGGAGTGTCGGGTGATTCCGCCGCCCGACCGCAAGCTCGCCAGGCCCGTGACAATTACACATTGGTTGCATTTTGATTATTGTGGACCTTTAGATTGTCCCATTTTGTATGACGATGGGTCACTTATTCATATATAATAAAATGAGTTTCTTATTTTATTGCATTGTCAAATGTTGTAAAATGTTGTGTTGTTGATTAATTAATATATGGATGATTTACATTGTTACAAATAACAAATGTATAAACTGTTGGATAATGCATTAATGCAATTTTTATATCAAAACCCAATATAAAAAATATAAAAATCAATATTATTATAAAAAAAATTGATTTTGAGATGATTAATTGAAAATTTATTAAAAAAAAAAATAACTTAAAATAAATACATATTGGTGCATTGTATTCTTTTGAACTCACTAAATGGTGTGTTTTTATGAATTATATGCACTAGTGCAAAAAATTGTGAGAAAGCGTTGTTGCTTTAAACAACATAATGCATGATTATATTTTTATCGTTTCAAAATATTTCAGTGCACATGATTACAATACACACCGATGCATGAATAAACATAAAAAACACTCTTGCTTTTTATTTATGTGTACGCACCGATGATTTTTATTTATGTGTAGAGACTGGTGCTTTTCATTTATGTGTGTGCACCTATGCTTGATACTCAATACCGCACCGGTGCATTTTTACCAATACAAACGCCGAAAAAAAAACCTCCGCTAAAACCTCCACCCGTCCAAATTTTTTAGTTAAATGGAACTTCTATGAAAACATACACTGCGAATAACGAAGGTTGTAGCAGAGGTTTTATTGAAATTTTTGTCGAATCTTGTAACACTAAAAACCTCTGCAAAAACCTTTGCTATAAGGTGTTTTCCTTGTAGTGATGTTAGTCAAATACATATACAAATAGAAATACAAATATCTCTATATATATGAAAGCGAGAGATTAAAAATGTATGCCTAATATAAAAGCTACTATATAGAGAGTTAAAAAGAGGGATACTGGATTTAGATATAAATACAAATACTATGTATATGATGTTTACATATAAATATTGTTACAATGCAAATATAAATATCTTAACAATAATCAAAATTGTATTTTTACATATCCACATCTGCATAAGTTAATAACTATTAGTTCTATGGAGTTGAGTGAGATTACAACTATCCTAAATCCATCTTAAATGATAAAAAAATTACACCTCAAGGAATTTGATTTCTCTCTATACTTAATAGATCTTGGGTTAACATGGATCTATATTGGTAATTATATATAT
>SNQJ01S0172727.1:9429-29831 GCA_010110895.2 Picea sitchensis
GCCCCGGTATAGATCTCTTCACAAAGCTTCCCTCCTTAGAAAGGTTCACCAAGAACCCAGAAAAAGGACTTGAACGCGCAAGTCTTATTAACCTTGTACGAGGAGGAATGACCCTCTTAAGGTTCTGAGGTAGCAGTGTAGGGATATGTAACAAATCGACGAATGAGATCTCGTCGGATGACCCATAGCCATTCACGATCGTTAGATTGACGGATGTAATGAGGGCGTTACACACCTTGCCCCTTTTTACCTCTATCTTCATGAACAACGAGGAAATCGGGATTGAAGATCCCAAGACCCAGGAGAACATTTGGACCATTGATCTTTCCACATCCACGAAGTAGTGGAAGAATGCACAAGGTGGGACAATCTGAGTCGTTGGATCTCATTAGAAATCCCGTCGGCCGTTGGATCGGGTTAAGATGCTCGGAGTTTAGTCTCTGGAGTGTGCGCGGGAAGGATGGATCTAGACCGTTAGATCTTGGCCCAATTACCCGTCAGCCGTCGTATCAGACCGGAGCTGTTCGAGGGTTACCATCGGGAGTCCAGCCATCGGCATATCGGGATTCTCAAGGATAAGAAAATTGATACACTTCAAGTCTCGAAACGTCGGGAAGATCTAAACCTCCCATCAAGGATACACGTGGCAGAGATCGAGGTTTTCTATAGGGAGTCGGTATATTGACATTCCCGTGGAAAGGAGATCGGAGAAGTCCGAAGTAAAAACCCTGGCAAAATCTGAGCCATCCGTTTAGGGAGACAGGTGTCCGAAATTCGTAGAGAGTCGGGACATTCGGCATCAGGAAATCGGAGTTCCTATGGATGTGAGAATGGGAACATCACAAATCTCGAAATCTTGGGGAAATCGGGACCGTCCATCAGAAGAGTATGCGTGGCAGCAATCGGCGTCGTCGGGGAAAGTCCCGACAAGATGTTGTTGATCGGAGTTTGTGACATCAGGATATCGGGAATCCTGATGACAATTTGTTTATGCATTTTGGAATCGTGACACTCGAAACCCCGATGAGTGGGAGCCAGCTGTCAGCATAGCGGGAAGACAGAATTCGAAGGATCGGGAATCCCTTGAGCCCATACATTTTGGCATTGAAAACCCCGTATCCCCGATGGGGGATAAGACTGCGGTCATGGGGATCGTGGTCATGTGAGCTAGGAGCCTAGCTAGGAGAGCTAGCGCGTAAAGGGCGTGTTGGGATTCGAGGAATCGCGAGTCCTAGGGACGTTTGCATTTCGACATTGGAAAGTCTGAAACCTCGATGAGGAGGTATGACTGCGGTCACATAGAGGGAGGTCATACGAACCCAAAAGACTAGCCCAAGGGGACTAGCGGAAGTTGGAGTGCATCGGGAATCAGAGGATCACGGATCCAAAGGGCATATGCATTTTGGCATTAGAAAGCCCGAACCCCAACGAAAAGAAAAATATAAGGTTGTGGTCTCATGAGAACGGTCGTGTGGACCAGGCCATAGCCCGGAGGGGCTAAGGGCGGAAGAGAGCTCGTCAGTGATCGGAGAATCAAGGGCATAGGAACCCTCGACGGTAGAAAGGACAAAACCCCGAAAACCTGAAATTGTCATCAGGGGAAGACCACGGTTAGGTGTAGAGAGCCGTATAGGCGAATGAAAGACCCGTTGCTCAGGGTTGGCATTTCGCTGATGCAAGCTTCGGGGTTTCTCATTGTCGAGAACTAAACGAAAAAGTTTGATTTAGGTAGTGGGTATGTGACACCAAATCCCTGTACTGCAAATTTGTATTTGCAGCCTCCAAAACTCTGCTTTTAATATCAGTTCGGTACATGATAATGTTTGTAGCATGTAATTCATGCAATCTCCTACTGAGTGCATCAACCACTTTATTCTCCTTCCCTTTTATATGCTTGATATCAAAATCATACTCACAGAGAAACTCCAGCCACCTACTCTGCCTGGTGTTCAAGGTTGGATGATCAAACAAGCACTTTAGACCGTTATGGTATGTTCTTAGTTCGAACCTCCTTCCCATGAGGTAATGCATCCATTTATTTAGAGCTTGTACTATGGTTGCCAACTCCAAACCATGAGTTGCATAGTTCCTTTCGTGCTCTTTCAACTTTCTGGATTCATAACAGATTACGAATCCATTCTGACTGAGGACTCCTCCCAGTCCTTCTTTGCATGCATATGTACACACTACAAAGTCTTCATTCAGATTTGCAATCCTTAGGATTGGAGTGCTGGTTAACAGTTGCTTCAATTGTTGGAAGCTTTTCTCACAATCCTCTGTCCACTGAAACTTCTTCTCATTCCTTTGCAAGGAAGTGATAGGGTGAGCTATCCTCGAGAACCCTGCGATAAACCTTCTGCAATAACTAGCTAGACCCATAAAGGATCTGAATTCTTTCACATTCTTTGGCGCTGACCATTCTCTGATGGCCTAAATCTTCTCAGGATCTACAACTATCCCTTCCTTCAAAATAATATGCCCCAAGTAATGGATCTACTCCTGATAAAAAAAACACTTTCTCAACTTGACATACAGTTGGTGTTCTCTTAGCACCTGCAACACCATCCTAAGTTGTTTTTCATGCTCTTTCTCTGACTTGGAATACACCAGAATGTCATCCAGGAAGACTATGACAAACCTGTCTAGATAGTCCTTGAATACACCATTCATCAGGCACATAAAAACATCAGGTGCATTTGACAACCCAAATGGCACCACTATGAATTCATAGTGACCATACCTTGTTCTAAAGGTGGTCTTGTTGATGTCTTCATCCTTTATCGTCACCTGGTGATATCCCGACCTGAGATCTATCTTCGAAAATATCTTCCCATCCTTCAACTGATCGAAGAGGTCATCAATCCTTGGCAGAGGATATTTGTTCTTTACAGTTACTTTGTTCAATTGTCTGAAATCAATGCACAATATCAAGGACAGGACCGGGGCACCCCAAGGTGACACACTTGGGCATATATACCCCTTCTTCAAAATCTCTTCAAGATGCAATTGAAACTCTTTCAGCTCTGGCATACTCATTCTGTAAGGAGCTTTCGACACTGGAGCTGCTCCAGGAATCAAGTTTATAAAGAAGTCAATATCTCTTTTCGAGGGTAGTCCAGGTACCTCCTAAAATACATCTTCAAACTCCTTTAGTACCGCATGATCTCCAATACTTTTGACCTCATCCTTAGATGCTTCCTCCACATGGGTTCAAATAATTGACAGCCTTTCTTGAAGCACTTCTTCAACTGCATTGTTGAGATTTCTCGGACAACAACAACTCTAGGAATTCCTTGGTCTATTTTCCGATTTCCTTCCTCATCCAGGCAAGTGAATGCCTTGTTCCGTGAGTCCAATATGGCATGGTGTTTCTCCAACCAGTACATCCCAATTAGATAGTCATAAGAACCTAAAGGAAGAACATTCAATTCATCCTTTGTGCTCAGTCCATTCATGTCCACATGACAGGACTTAACTAACTCAGTGACTTTTCTCTCGATTCTTGTAGCCAACTGCACTAACCAAGACTTTTCATGTTTTCTTCTCAACAAATGAAAACTTTCTACCACTCTAGGATCTATATAACTATGGCTAGCCCCTAAATCAATTAAAATAGTAAAGGCATGGTTGTTGATCATACCTTCTACTTTAATCATGTGCGACTGATATTCAACTTTCTTGTTGTCCAGGGCTACGTAGATCCTTGGCATTATATTGCCCATGTCTTCCACTGCTTCAGCCTGTTGTACATTGTGGAAAACTCTCACTTTATCATTTTTGTGGGGGCAATCTCTGTACCTATGGTTTTCTTTACAACCCCAACATTCCATAGGTGGCGGTATTGGAATTTGCCCAACCACTTCAACCTTCCTGGGCTCTCTAAAAGATGGTTGTCCCTGAGGACTGTTTCTGAAAAAGGGTGGCTTAGTTTCCTTCTTCCTCTGATCCATCTTGAATTTATTCTTGTCTTCCCAAGCCTTCTGGAAAGTAGGCTTCTCTCTTTGCTACTCATATAAGCATTTTTCTCTTCTTATCATTTCTTCCATAGTTTTTGGGTCACCATACTGGATCTTGTCACCAGTGGAAGGTGGAATCCCACTCAGATACCTTTGAATCTTGACAGTCTCATCCTTGATGAATGAAAAATACTTCAGTAATTCCAAAAACCTTCATTTGTATTCATCAATGGTTATGCTGCCCATCTTGAGTTCAAAGAACTCTTTCATCTTTCTGTCATAGCATCTTTTAGTCAAATATTTCTTCTCGAAATACCTCTTGAATTCTTTCCAAGTGATATCTTTCTCTCTAATGTGTTGTACCTGCACAAGATAATCCCACCACATGGATGCCTTTCCCTTCAGTTGAGACATTACAATTATTCCTTCTGCATGAAACGAATAATTATGTAGTTGGAAATATTTCCTCATGCCAAGAAACCATGTTTCAACATCTTCCTCCTTCTTATGTTCTCCATCAAACGTAGGAGGCTTAATATTATTCATTTTTCCCTTCAATTCATCCACTCCAGATCTCCTGTGCTTTCTGGTAGGAGATGGGCTTGAACTACTGTGTGCCCTTCTCTTGGAGTGACCTTGGGAGTGATGATGGTTCTTACCAACACTCCTTGATCTTCTTCCCTTAGAATTTGGGTGACTCCCTGTTTTGTTCAAGTCTAACTTCTTTTCTATTATCTCTAGACTCTTTATCAACTTTAAGTTGAATTCTCCTTGTTGTTCCTTAGCTTTCATGAGATTTTTGTTATCTGCTCAATGAGTTTTGGCATCTTTCTGCAATCGATCAATGATTTTCATCATATTCCCTTCCTTATCTATCTCTTCTTCATGTCCATTGGAGTTCGACCCTTCAACTCATAAATGAACATCCATCCCTTTAGCTTAGTTCTCTGAACTGGAATAATTATGTGTCTCCTCCATTTCTTTGCACTCAGTGGCAACTCTAAACGGTTATGGCACTCGTTAAACTTCTGCAAACACAATGTGTAGACAACTGGAATTTGTCAGGCCATTAATCCTTAACAAATCCCACAACATTCATAAACAAACTTGACTCAAGACAACCTTCAGTTTTCATTCTCTGTGATTCTCGTTCAATCAAGAATCCTCGCAGATTTCTACTTTCATAACTCTACTCTACTAAGTTTTCGAGCACTATCCCCTTTCTCTCAGTCCCCAACCCACGCGACCATGGTTCGTGACCAAGCGCTAGATCAATAAGTGTTTACTCGGGCCTTCGACCTTCAGAAATTTCAAAGCGCAATACGACAATCTCTCTCTAAGTTCAAATTATCGAACTCGCGATGTAAGGCAGGTCAACCATCCACGTCTACCCAACATCCAACGACTGACACTCATTGTGGAACTTCAAGCATCTGAGCTCTGGGACATAGGGACTTCGGAAGACTCTGCATTCACATGCCCCGAACCAATAATCTTTGAAAACTTCCATGTCACCTTAGGTGACGTTATTACGTCACATCATTTACACTTTTCCAAATTGTGGGGGCATGCAACAGTGGTTTTGGAGTAACCCGCCTTCACACCACAATTCTCCTGATGCTGACACGTAACCCTTTAGTGAAACCATGGTTTGGATTGCAGGACTGCCTTGGAGAATTATCTCCCGTGCAACTTGGGTCCCCGCAATGCCTCCTGGCTGTCAATCTTGATGTATCATGATCAACGCCAGTGTGGGTTCTCCAACCTTTAACTACGTTACATAACTTTGGGCCCCACTAACCCTGCTCACACAAGATGCCACAAGGCAGAATGCTAGCGACGTCATCCGGCCCCACCATGTCTACTCTTTCGATTCAGAACTTCATACTTCAGGAGTTTGTGAAACGAAACATCCCACTTCCCTCGACAGCCGAAATCCAAAAATTACACTCTGCTCTTCTTCTTGATCCAATGGTTAAGCTCTTTCTCCAAATCTATGGTGTAGATCTCCCTCAGGACTTCAAGGTTTCAGGCGTTTATGCCTCCGTGCACCCCGCTTCTCCTGATTGCCGAAATCTGAAGGGCTTCCAGGATAACCCTCCTGTACCTTATCTAGATCTTATGGTTTTAATGAATTTCCTCTCCATCCGAATAGATCCTACGGCTCCAACACCCCAAGTGTTGAGCATTCTCTCTCTACCAAATACCATGTCGGCTATGGTTTTATTCTACCACTACTCCTCTTGAGCTTCGTAACACGACCAATGTAACCCCTTGGCACTCAGAAACAATCTAAGGTTCGAAATTGGTTCCTTCGAACACCATTTCCACTCGAAACCTTGGGTTCAAATACCACTTATCTGACCCATTTAGGATCAGCATTGAAACCATGCTGTGATACCATATTGTAATGTCCCTGACCATCTCTCCACTTACTGGGAAACGCTACTTCTCGGAAACATTCTCATACTTAAATATATAACATGCATTATTTATAAAGAATAAGCATTAAATCAAATTAAGACATTTGACATGGATTTATTGTTCTCATATAGACTTAAATAGAATTAACATCAATTCAAACTAGAAACATAATACATGATAATATTACAAGTATCATAGAACATGCATTTTAATTAAGTACATAATTAAAACACATAATGATACTTGTCTTTGAAACTGTAATACACCACCAACTTTGTGAAGACCTTCCATGAACCTCCCAGCCTTAGACCACGCTGCTCATCACTCTCAATAGTAGGTCACCCCCGAGCTGGGACTAACCTCCACCGGGCAAGGGAATCCTAGGCTAGGCAAGGTCAACAGAAGACACACAGTTTATGAGGAAGGATTCTCTCCCAGCAGCCACTTATGTCCACTAATCATAGACTCTCATTCCCCACATGCCTGTCCCATTCCAAGAGTATACACCTTCACTGTCACCAAGACAGTTCTTCAGCTGCTAAACCTCCCTTTCCTTGGGCTTCACCAACATACCGGACCAGAATTCTCTGAGCTCTGTGGTAGCTACAGGACTCCTTCCATGAGTTCTCACTTCCTCTATGCACTCTCTCACCTGGAGAGTGTCGCTCACAGGCCTGACAACCTACTTCTTCAACCACAACCACCTCTCTCACCTAGAGAGAGTGTTGCACACAAGCCTGACAACCTTCTTCTTCAACTCCATTCCAGCACAAGGAGGACAACAAGGCTCAGCAAGGAACAAATGATGGTAGCCAATCACACTCAGCCAGGGGACTGCGTGGCCACAACAACCCACAGTTATAACACACACAACATAGACAATTTCTCAGGTTTCACAGAAGATGCAGGTCGGCTTCAGAGGTGTGTGGCTATGCAGAGGTCTAGTGTAGAGAAAAAACGGTTCTTGGGAAGGATTCCAGTGAACTCAGGTAGAGTATGGAAGAATCACAGAACGACTCAGGTGACAGATTTAGGGTCTCAAGTGCATGCGTGAGTATTGAAAAGGATGAATAGAGAGGCCACAAATTTCACATGAATACACTGGTCGACTTCCGATTCTGGTTTTCAGGATTGCGTGACAGGAAAATTAAGCAAAGGTCATTCACAGACTCCAAACGGTTCAGACAACAGATCGGGAAACTGGTAGAATGAACACACTCCATGGTTCAGGCAGCTGATGGTAGGATGGAGGAAGAACCCCCATCACGACTCAATTCTTGGGTTAAATTGCATGTGCATGGGCTGACACATGTCACCCATGAAGCTTCATGCACTCCATCAAGTATGCGTTCCCTTTTGCACACATTGGGGCTACATGCGTTGCCTCTCCCAGGACTTGGGATAAAAACATACCTTTCACACCACTTTGGAATAATAATAAATTATTATTCATAAGGACTTAAGCCCTCAAGCTTATCCCCTCTTCCAACCTTTCAACCCCCTCTCCCTTACCCAATCCGTGGAAGATTAGTCCCCCATCACTCTTTCTTCATGGTCGGTCGACACACAATGATGTTTATATATTATTAATGTTTTTCATATTACATTTACAAAAATAGGCTCCTGGCCTTTAACACTTAGGCTCTCTGGCCTAATAAACACATAAGCCTACCAACTTATCAATACTCGGCTCACTAGCCTATAAAACACGATTTATAATTCATAAACATGATTACAACAGGGCTTGTCCTTGTGGATATTATAGAAAATATTTTTCTTGCACTCATCCTATTGCATGTGTATATTCTTTCAATAATTGTATCTCGGTCACTGTTGAAATACCAACAAGTTAATGTATTATTACTAGAATTGTAATAGATGTGAATATTGTTGTCTACATGCTTGAGCACTAGGTTTAACCTAGGATCAACCTTCTTCAGTAGTTAAAAATCCCTTATATCAGTATGTTTATAACAACACACCTCATTTTATCACTCATCTAATAAAAGAAAAGACAAAAGAGAACGTTTAATATGAAGGAGGAACTTTCACAGAAGTATATCATGTCAATCACTAAGTAAAGCCCATCGATAAATTAACTAGATTGGAAGATTTGGAGAACCATTCCACCCATCAAATGCTGCAGAGTCTAATTGGGCCTCTAAGGAGGGTTTGGTTCCTATTGTTGAGTTAAAGGGATCTCTGACCCCTCAACAGGTTGTTAACCAATATGATGAGATGTTTTAGGAACCAAAAGGATTTCCTCCAAAAAGAGGTATCCATCATGAGATACAATTGCAGCAAGATTGTCCTATTCCAAACATTGGTATGTACATGATATNAAGAGTTGCTTGAAAAAGGGGTTATCATGCCAAGCACATCGCCATGTGGGTCACCAATTGTTTTAGTGCCAAAGAAAGATGGTACATTGTGCATGTGTGTATATTTCAGGGCCTTGAACAAGATTACGGTAAAGAATCAATATCCTCTTCCTAGAATTGACGATTTGCTTGATCAATTGAAAGATGCTAAGTATTTTACTAAGTTGGATTTGAGAAGTGGATATCATCAGATTAGGATGGTTGAAGGAGACACATGGAAGATAGCTTTCAAACATAGAAAGGTTTATTTGAGTGGATGGTAATGCCATTTGGACTTTGTAATGCTCCTAGTAAATTCATGAGAGTCATGAATGATGTTTTAAGGCCTTTTCTTGATGATTCTGTGATTGTCTACTTGGATGAAATTTTAATATTTAGCAAATCTTGTGAAGAGCATGTTATGCATGTAAAGCAAGTTTTGGATGTCTTAAAAAAATAAAATTTGTTTTTGAAGATGTCTAAATGTGAGTTTGGAAAGACCTCACTTGTTTACTTGGGACATATTGTTGGAGGGGGAGAACTGAAAATTAATCCTTCCAAGGTCAAATTCATTTTGGATTGACCCAAGCCCAACAATGTGATAAAGGTAAGGAGCTTTTTGGGAGCAACCCAATATTGGAGAAAGTTTAATGCTAACTTCTCTTCAATTGCAGCTCCATTACATGCAGTGACAAACATCAAGCAAGTTTTCCAATGGGGAGGAAAGAAACAAAAATATTTTGATGCATTGAAGGAGAAGATTAGTTTAGCTCCAGTTCTTTCACTTCCTAATTTGAGACAACCATTTGAGATCCAAACAGATGCAAACAATTATGCAATGGGAGTAGTCATGTTACAACATGGTAAGCCCATTTGTTTTCATTCTAAAACTTTTAATGGTGTTGTGATTAACTATTCTACTTATGATAAGGAGTTGTATGCATTGGTGCAAAGTGCGAAAAAATAGAAACATTATTTGTTGGGAAAAGAAACTACCATTCACACAGATCATCAACCATTGCAATACTTACAATCACAAACAAATCTACAACAAGCAAGGCACTTCAGATGGATGGGTTTTCTACAACAATTCCACTTGGTTATAAGGTATAAGAAAGGCAATTATAACAAAGTTGATGATATGCTTTCTAGGCCTATTGTTAGTGCTTTAGTTATTCTTAGGCATAATTATACCATGCATGAGAGTTATGTTGAACATTCTGCTTTAGATGTTGATTTTAAAGAGGTTTATGCAACTTTGTTTCATTCTAACCAAGTTGAGGAATTGGATTACCATGTGCATGATAATCTTTTGTATCATCTTGGAAAGATATGTATTCCACAGGGTGAAAGAGTCAACATCATAAGGGAAGCACATTCTTCTCTTATTGTTGGCCACTTTGGTCTAGGCAAGATGGTGGCTAATTTGCAAAGGTATTGCTATTGGCCTAAAATGAATGAAAGTGTTTCAAGATATGTAAGAGGATGTTCTTTATGTGCTACAAGTAAGACTAGCAATAGAAATTTGGGTTTGTATACTCCACTTTTGGTTTCTTCTCATCCTTGGGAAAACATTTCCATGGAATTTGTAGGAGGTCTACCTATGTCTAAAAAGAATCATGATTATCTTTATGTTGTGGTTGACCATTTCAGCAAAATGTGTATTTTGATGCCTTGAAAGAAGCAGGTTACAACTGAACAAACGACACAATGTTCTTTCAACATATTTGGGTACATTTTGGGTTACCCAAATCCATTATTTTTTATCGAGATTATTGATTTATTGGGAACTTTTGGTCAAGTTTATGGGCACTCATTGACACCAAGCTGAAAAAGAGCACATCTTTTCATCCACAAACAGATGGTCAAATAGAAGTGGTGAATGGAACATTAGTACATCTTCTTTGTGGTTATTGCAACAAACATCCTAAGCTTTGGGATGAGCACCTACACTACATTCAACATGCTTACAACCGAGATAAGCACTCATCGACTCAAACATCTCCATTTGAGGCATGTTTTGGTTATTTGCCAAAATCTCCTTTAGATTTTATCTTTGGGAAAGATACTGCTATTGATGGTCAATATGACATTGATAGAGCAAAGAAGCTCATTGCAAAAATTCAGTTGGTGCATCAAATGGTACAAGAACAGTTGGAAAAGAGACAAGCCAAGTACAAGACAAGACATGACAAGCATCGTGTTGATCATAGTTTCCAAGTTGGAGATGAAGTTTGGCTTTAAATTAACAAAGAGAGGCTTAAAGGAGGAGGTAAAAAACTGAAACCAGTTAGATATGGACCTTTCAAGATTCTCAAAAAGATTGGTAACAATGCCTTCCGTTTGGATTTGCCTCCTTATATGAAAATGTATACAATTGTCAATGTTGAGAATTTGAGATTGTATGAGCCTCCTTTGATTGATGATCAAGGAGAGCATGTTCAGTTTCCTTCTATAGATGATTTATCGCCAGAATATCTTTCAGAACTGCATGAAGATACAATCCTTGAAAGGAGGATGAGAACTTCAAAATGAGGGAATGTGGAATACCTTTGAGTTGGTCTTAAAGGTACAAATCACAACAAAGCTAAATGGATTGAGGTTGGAAAGGTGAGGGACCTGTACCCTCATCTTTAGATAGACTAAAAGTAGTCTTTTGGAGGTACAAAAGCTTCCCAATGGGGAGGAGTGATCTAGGGGATCAAAATATGCTAAAAAATCAACGTCCTCAGAATTTCTTCAAAATGGACTCATGCGTAGGCCTCGTCCTCATGATCCCAACACAAATTAACCGGGTTCAAACAGACATTATATGCGAGAGATATCGTGTTTTGTCCATTTTTCCAAACAAGCAAAATTTTGTTGACTATACAGTCCATACTAAAACATGGCAGGGTGACCGTACTGACACGTGGAAGGTGGTGATGTGGTAGGTCATTGGCACATGAGGTGGACCTATATGGATTTGACACGTGGCTTTGTGATGGACCAATGGTATGGTGCCACATGGCCCAGACATGGGCTACTACATGGAACCTCTCCATGGTGTAAAAGGTTTTGTTGGACTCCACCAGTTTTGAAACTGCAACCTATAGGCGTGGGAGTGAATTGGCGTAGGCTAGGCTACCAGCCCACCTACCACATGTCCTTACCCCTTATGCTTGGAACTTTTATTTAATTTTAATGTAATGTTATTGTGGGCGGAGTCCGGGCCAGGGCTTAGTCCCAACCCTTGGTTATACGCTTTACCACCTTGCCATATGTCCATTACAGCAGGCATACTTCCCAAAGTTTAAGCCCCCAGTCACACCACCCTCCATAAATATGACCATTTGTGTGCGGAGTTTTCAAATGTCTAGGTCGACGGGTGCTCAATTTTCGGTCGGTGCTTGGCCACATGGGCCATGTGACCAACACCTTCGCCGAGAAAGGTGCCCAAGTCCCCTAATGGTGCGACATATTGCTAATTTTTGCAATATGTGCATGGGTGTTGGGTTTAGGCACGGGAAACGCTCAGAAGCCAGGTTCAATTCACATAGGTGTGATTTGGAGGAGTACAGACAACAAAGAATTGGGAAAGCTTCTAGGAAGTGATTCCAACTCAATTTTTGGCCAAACCATTTGAAGGAAGAGCCCGGCTAAGGGTTTCTGGATGTTTTGGAGCCATTGAAGCCATCTATTTCTCATTCTGAGCATTGTAAAGCACTAATTTTGACACTTTGAGCAGTAATGAAAATGTTCCATTGGAAGCTGGACCAGTTGATGTAGCCCAAGAGAGGGGTGAACTCCTTTATCATTTTGTTGTGTTAATGTGTTTAAGTTGATGGTTGTTATGTATTTTATGCTTCTTATGATTAAGTAAACACTCATTAAGTTTTATGTGTTTGTAACTCGATCCTATTACCCAAGCACATACAAATTTCACTTGCAAATTTAAAGAGACACAAGCCTTATAATTTTCAAATCAACCTAGGTTAAAAACAATTTTACATAAATAAACTAAGCATGGTCCAATAGAATACATGAGTACAAAATGGTCACACTTTGCGTTGATCAATGATAAAATAGTACAAAGCATTGTGGTGGTACATCTAATCATGGTACTACGAGCTCTAACATCATCAAGATAGGCATAAAATTTGCTCATATGATGGGTCACATCCAACAAAAAATATGAGGTGCATTGAAGTGGATATGAGGTGTAACAAGATGCACCCTTTTTTTTTCCGTGGTTCATGGATGTCACATGTCATATTTGCATTGGTCACACGAAGTCCTTTCTTGTACTTTTATGTTTTTATGGACACGGTGCACCTAGATAGTCCATCCTTTCATTTAGTTAAATTCATGGAGATGACAAGTTGTAATATCGAGGTCAAATCAAGTGACTTTTCAAAAACCATGAACTATGAGCTAGATTAATTTCAAAGATTCAAGATCTATGACCCATATTCATTTCAAAGTGCTAAGACACATAGATTTAACATGTCTTGTGACCTCCAAAGTGGCATACTTCTTGAAGGCATGGTAAGCATCTAATTTATTTGAATCTCAAAAGGTTTTGAATATCGTGCTTTATGGATTTGAAATGGTATCCAATACCACCACAAGGTTTAACCACTCCGAAGACCTGGTCCCTTATTTTAAAAAACAAAACATGTGGCTCCAAAGTGGTATGTTGATACCAATACCTCTCTTTGATGTTTTTCCATGGGGTTTGACCCTTCCATGTATCTCTTCCTTCAATCGAACTTGAAAATTACATTGGTTCCACATCCACATATGGGGTCCTTAAATCTTATCATGCTCATGGAATTTTCCACATGACATATTCCCCCAAGGTTGAATTGACCATGGGGTCCTTTCTTTTCATTACCCCAGGGTATCACTTAAGGAATAGGATCTATGATATAGACCTACTTTGAAGGTTGAAGCTACATGCCTTTAACACACCCCGTGTTGTCCAAAGTGGTATACTACCTAGATGCATGGCAAGCATCCAACAACTTTGGAGCCCGAAAGCCAATTTCCCATATCATGCTCTAGGGCTCCGAAGTGTTATTGAATACCACCCATGGTTTACCCACTTTGAAGGTATCATGTTAGTGTCCAATACCAGACTTAGAAGCTTTGAAGTGGTGTTCCAATACCACCAAGTTTCCCAATACCACTATCTTTCACTACAACATTTTTACAACTAAGGATAACTAGGTGAATCTATTCACATAAGGATACCACTAAACATGCCCAAATCACACATATTTGTTCTATGACCTCACAGCATTGCAAAAATTCTCAATCTCATAATGCATAATGACAGATAATTTTGCGCCCTTCTTAAATTTGTATAAATTTGGCCCAACATTGAAGTTGAGCTTTGATACCACTTTGAGGCATCCCCACCCAACATCCCAACCATGGGATGGGTAACCACTATATAATCTTTCCAAATCCAACTCGTAGATGTCATATCCCCATACTAACTGAGTAAACCTTCCATAGAGAACCATAATTATATAAAATGCATGGAATTGTGTAATAATTAAAATGCAATGAAGATACACGAGCATCGATTCATAGAGATTCATGGATATTGAATTCCCATGAACAAGTCAAGCAAAATCACACACAAGAACCATTGGATCCAATCCCTTTGAACATCACAAAGTAAATATTATATTTATTTAAATTAGATAATAAAAATCATATATTTTTAATAATTTATATATAAAATGAAATATTATATATATATATATATATATATATATATATATATATATATTTGTTTATTTATTTATGTATATGGATTTTATAATAAATTTTAAACAAATTTTATGTTCAATTGAGAAGGTTTTACCTATTTTAAATATGTGATTGTTTAGAGGAAATCATCAACATTGATATTGAGTAAAATTTAAAATATTAACTCTTAAATTTTAGGTATTACAAAATTGTCTATTGCTCATTTTTTTTATAAGGTACTTTTTTTCACTTTTATATTTGATATTTTAAGCTTGAAATCAAAATATATATCAACTTAACCTTTCCACTCATGTCCAAAGTTCAAAACTAGTCTTCATCTTATCCAAAACTACATATTACAATCATCTTTAAAATACATTAGGCCATATGTTCTTCTTTCTTGCCTTCTAAGTAACAACAATGTCAGCAAAAAACCTAAGAATAGATCCAATAGAAAGGCTTCCGCATCTAAGAAATGAAATTTCCCTCCTTGAATTTTTGCATGGTCAATGTATCTTCATGCAAAGAAAGAACTATCTTAGAAAGTGTATTTTCTTTTGTGTTGAAGACCTTATAGATATGAGTTAAGGAGATTAAATCAAAGTGATATTTTACTTGCAGAAATCTATTCTTGGTTTATCTTAGAGAAGAATTTGTGATTTGGCAATTTACATGAGCTTGGTCTATCAGTGATTTTGAATCTCCCAAAACTTGTAATATTTTGAATCATTAAAACTCAAAATATATAAAGGAACTCTGCGATAAAACAAGAGAGTCAACGTGTTTCGATCCCTCCAGGGATCATCATTAGGAGGAGCACTCGAGAAAGAAAAGATGCTCATCGAATAAGCAGATACAACAAAATTAAATAGATGTCCAAATCCTTGAAACCCATGCTGAGAGAGGTCATCTTGGTGAAAATAAAACCCTAAGTAACATCGGGTAACGTATCTTAAGTCAACAAGTAACGTGTCTTAAGTCAACAAGCACTTGTCTCCAACACTCACTTAACTTCCATCCGTCATCTCGATTTAAATTATTGGGGTTTAACGCAATTTCCAAAGCCTCCATTACTTTACGCTTCCCATAGTTATCCATTTTGGCCAGAACTCTAACATCCTCTAAACACACATGGTGGCTAGTTGTACAAGAATGTTCAACGAGGGATGACTTTTGGACTCTATTCAATTTTAGGTCAACACCATTCTCTTTAAATATGACTTTCATCGATCTGCATGTCTCACTAATGTAGACTTTGCCACAAGAGCAAGGAATAGCATAAACTCCTTTATGTAGGTTGGGGTCAATCTGATCCTTTGCTGAGTCTACAATAGTCCTTATGGTGTTGAAGGGGGAGAAAGCCACATGAATGTCGCCTTTCCTTAAGATCCTAGCTATCTTCTCAGATAAACCTTTAATGCAAGGAAGGTAAAACCTCTTCATTTCTTGATGTGTACTTTGTTGTCCCGCATAGGATCCTTTTGCCTTTATCATGGCTTTCTCCACTTGGTTTACTGAGTACCCATTCCTTTTAAATGCATCTACTAGATGATTTAATTCCAAATCAACATGCTCTTCATCAGATATGTGTAAAGATCGAGTCACTAAGGTGTTAAGTACTCCAATCTTTTGGGAAGGAAAATGGTGTGAATCAACAGGCAAATATCTATATGTGTGCGTGGGTTTTCTGTAGACCTCATGCCCAAAGGAACCATTTCCTTTCTTGGTGATGCGAACATCCAGAAACAGAATGCTATTATCCTTTTCAATCTCCATTGTGAATTTTATGTTCTCATGCTGACTGTTTAAATGATCGAAAAACTCATCCAAACTGTTCCTCCCATGAGGCCAAAGGAAATTTGTATTGTCAACATATCTTCTCCAACCTTTGGGTTTTAAAGGGAAAGAGTCAAGCGCATGTCCTTCAAAGTGTTCCATATATAGGTTTGCGACCACTGGTGATAGTGGGGATCCCATAGCCACACCCTCTATTTGCTCATAAAAACTGCCCCGAAAAATAAAGAAAGTGGACCTCAGGCAAACTCTTACCACCATTGACGTCTCCTTGTCCGTTAGTTCCTCAATGACCTTGATGGCATCTTCTACTGGGATCTTGGTATAAAGTGACACCACATCGAAACTCACCAGCAAATCATTCTCTGCTACCTGCCACCACTTGATGTCATAAACCCAATGCGTTGAATCCTTGACAAATGAGCTTGTTAAGCCGACCAAGGGTTTCAACCTATTGGCTAATAATTTTTCCAAGAGATATGTCGGAGATCCAATGGTGTTAACAATCGATCGAAGGGGGATGTTGTCCTTATGGATTTTAGGTAATCCATAAATCCGTAGCACCAAGCAGTTTTTGGGGGTAATATTTTGAATCATTTGTCTTCAATTATTTTAAACAAAATCCACAAGCCATAAAATTTTGCTATATTGTTGGTTCGTAGGTCTGCCCATACTTCAAATGAAAATAATAATGATTGTTTACATAAAGGATGGCTATAGCTCCACACATACCAAGCCTACCTTCACAAGCTCCATCATAAAAACCCCTAAGGGAAGGAAATGCCTATGACATGTTTCGTTAAGTTAAAATTCTTATTGCCTTTTGTTTTAGTTCTTTCCATCACCCTCGATACGACACTTTGACACTTTGAACAATCTAACGAATTAACAAGTCTTGATCTTCAAATATCATCTTATTTCTCATTAATCATATCCCTTAAAACCCAAAATATGGCAAGGTTTGATGGCTTGTTATAGATGCATCATTATCAAGTGTTAAAACAATAAGTAGAGTAGTTTTATCCCATTAAGTTGCACCATTAACTAACATAAAACACATTTTTTCAAATAAAAACTAAGAAATAACAAGTAACAAATAAATGATCCACAAAGGCTTTCACGTAAAATTTTTATTAAATAAAGTGAATCAAAGAAAAATCATCGTTTTCCATAGACTTTTTGAATATCAAATATACTTCCACCACCAAACCCTTTCCTCCATAGGGTCTTCATCAATCTGAACTTTTTTTTTTTATAAATTATCAACTCATCTTCACGAACATTCAATACTCATGCATTATGTTTAAAAAGTGAAAATGAACCAAATTATATATATATATATATTTTATATTAATGCATTATGTTTAAAAAGTGAAAATAACCAAATCATATATATATATATATTTGTTTATGTTTTTTTCTTATAAAAGTAAGAATTAGCTTATGAGGGGAGAGTCAAAAGTGAATAAAAAAATATTAAGTTATATATATAAATTTAAGGTAAAACACTTTATGGATGAGAAAAAAATGTTGAAATTTTAAATAAGGCATTGTCTAACTATTCTAGGTTTTGTTCATTTTTACAAATCCAGTGACATAAATTTGGATGAAATCACATTTCTATTGTAATCCAGTGACATAAATCTGGATGAAGTTTTCTATTGTTTAAATTGTATTTTTGAATGCATAAATGGATTTTCCCCCTAAAAAACTCTTGGGGCATTCCAATTATATAGACTTAACCACTCAAATTTGAAGATCCAACAATTTCTTCAAACAAAATTAAACAAAAAAGACCCCCTCAAAATGACCAAAACCTAGAATGTTCACACTAGGGCTTCAAATATTAAAGTTATAAGTAATAGGTGTAAAAGAGATTAAGTTATATTGAAAATGTATTTTATAGTTGAAATTTTAAATATTAAAATTATAGCTACTAAGTATAAAGGGATTAAATTATTATTATTATTTTCTAAATTGTCTATTTGGCTAGTTACAAAAAAAAGTCTAAAATGACACATAAAAAATATATAAAATAAAGCTTTGTTTAATGTAATGTGAGGGACAAAATTATTAATTTTGAAAAATCAATTTTTTTTAAATATCTTTATAAAATTAAAGGTAAATTTCTTTAAAATTGTAAATATAAAATAATTTTATATAATTTATAACTTTATAAAATTTAAATAATATAATGTGAATGGAATCTAATTTCATTTTATATTTATTATTGAGTTAATATTATTTATTATTCAATTAAACATTATGTTCTCTTAAACTATTAAGATTAATAAACTCTAACTTCTTTCATACAGTCATGGGCATGACGCACATGGAGCCACCTTCATCGATGATACACTAGTAACTATGAGGTTATTAATGGTAACTGGGATCTGAAATGCAACAGACGGGGGAAGGCGCAGCTCTGCCTTATCTAAGTTGAATGTGATCGACCTAGTATCCGAAGGCTTGACAGCACCCAAAGCTGATAGTAAGGCCTTTCGTTGGGAATGACAAGTTTGAAGGACCTCTAAAGATAACATGGCTATAGTTGAATACTTATTACTAGTCAAAAACATTATAATTATGATAAAAGATTATTTAACATCATAATTATAATAAAAAATTATTTATTAAAAATGATGTGAATTGTTACATTTAACTTAAAAAATTATTGGTCAGAAATGATGTTAAATGTTAACTGTTATATTTGAGATGATATTAATGGGTTTAATTTTTTCAGTTTCCTTGGATTTAAAAAAATAGTTTTTACATATGGTGTACACTCAACATACAAAACAAAATTATTGGTAAAAATGAAATTAACTGTTATATTTGATATATTTGAGATGATGTTAATGGGTTCCGCTTTCTCAGCTTTTCCTTGGATCTAAAACAACTTTACATATGATGGTGTACACTCCAACTTACAAAACATCTCATTATATTAGGATGCTTATTATATTTGAGTAAAAAAGTTATTTATCAAAATTGATGTAAACCATTATATCTGAAATGGTGTTATATCTGGGTAAAAGATTATTTGTTAGAAATGATGTGAATTGTTACATTTTAGATGGTGTTAATGAGTTCAGCAGTATACACCCTTGGATTTAAAATAACTTTAAATATAATGGTACATAATCTAATATAGGAAGTATCAAATGTTTTATAGTGAGGTGTTTATTATCGGTCAAAGAAGATTATAAATAGAATGAAAGATTATTTGTGTGGAATAATGTGAAATGTTTTATAGTGGGATGCTTATTACCCATTAAAAAAGATATAAATAGTAAAAGATTATTTATTGTTATATATGGGTAAAAGATTATTTGTGAGAAATAATGTGAACTGTTAAATTTAAGTAAAAAAAAATTGAACAGAAATAATGTGAACTGTTACATTTGAGATGGTGTTACTAGGTTCAGCTTTCTTAACCACAGAAACTGACTTTACCTTGGTGTTAGGCTGTTGATATAGATATCGTCCAGTGGCAAGAAAATGAAATTCTTAATAACAAACAATTAAAATGATTGACTCAGTTAGGGATGAAGAATGTTTAATGTTTTTATAGTGGTTTAAATGATTTATTTTATTTATTTATTTTTTAATATTTTTTTTTTACTAGTTTTATCAAAAACAATTATAAGAAATTTAGAAAATTATAGATTTTAGTGGTAATTTCAAATTTAACAACAGTAATCTCAAATGTAACAACAATAATTATATGCCATTCATAACATAGAATTTGAGCTTAGAATAAAGGAACATCACATAAAATACATTATCCACCTGCCATTATGTCAAAAACAAAACCAAGACTGCATCATCAACCATATAAGACTTTGCAAGCAGTATCGAAACAACAACAACTATCTCTGAGCCTCCAGTCTACAAAGGGATCCCACCTATTAGTATTATATCTTATTAGCATAGTCTAAATAATAGGCTTTATCAATACTTTGCGGCAAAAATTAAAACTTACAAATTCAAAAATTCCAAAAATAGATTTTATTTTGTAATGACTTGTCCATGGTTTGGTTTGGAACATGCATACTAGATCTCTGCAGTTTTCAAATTAATATTTCTCCGCGGTTTGGTTTGGAACGGGCATACTAGATCTCTG
>SNQJ01S0172729.1:0-13988 GCA_010110895.2 Picea sitchensis
TTGATAAGGCATTGAGCATGTAAATTTAAGGGTTATACTTGATTATATAGGGGTCATGGTTGATTTTGGTTTTTATATGATGTGATCCTTATTATTATAGCTCTTGGCTTATCGATTTTACCTCTTGTCACAATGTTTTATAAGCTTTGATTACACATTATGTAGCAAGCGCGTGGGTAACATACGAGTTTGATTTCAAATTGAATGGAAATAGTTTGAAATTATGCAATGGCGCGATTGGATAAACATTTAACTTTGGGTTTGATTGAATGACAATTGGTTTGAAGGCTCATATTAATCTTTGGGTTTGTTTTTGTATTGAACATTCATGATTTCAAACGATACATTGGCATATTGGTATACCATCCACCGTTTAATCCTTGGGTTGGTCGATTAACATGGTTTAAACGATATTATGATTGATTGAAAAGCGTTGTACTGTGCCATTACTATGCTGCATGGCGGTGATAATCCCACCACCCTTGCACGCGCACATTAATTCACTTCCCCTTTCATCGTTCGCAGCTGTTAGCCCAAACGTTTTTGCTCCTGTGTGTTTTTGTTTATCCGAACCCTACCATGTGCCCGCGCCATGGCTCCAGTCGTAAGGGCTGAACCCAATGGTTGCCAATCTTTGTTGATGTTGGATGGTGCTTAAAGTGACCTTGAGGAATTTGGATGGCTCCCGTTCATACGAAATTTTGATGGATTTAACCCTTGTGTGGCTCGACAATTCACGTTAACCTTTAATGGCTGTCGAGCCAAGGTTGGGGATGTGCAGTTGGAAATTGATGAGCAATTTCTCAGTCTAGCTACCGGTCTTCCTGCTACTGGACAGAGATGGTCAAAAAATTGCAAAGTGGAAGATGTCCCGTGGACATTGCTCTTCCAGTCACGAAAGGTGAACTCCTGTGACAAAGGTTTGCCCGCAAATATGCTCAAGAAACATTGGCACGACTTGCTGATGATAACCAAGCAGTTTATTACCTGCGAGGGCAGGTATGGTTTCGTTTTCTTGTACCACCTTCGGATTCTTATGGTTTTCATGGGCTATGAGCTTAATCTGCCTTATTACCTACATAGGAGTCTGTTTAAAATGTCTAAAAGATACAANGAGAACTCAAGCCCACCACAGGTTGACAAACCTGTGGTGAGCGAGAGCAAGTCAGTACCCCCTGTGCCTTACAATGCTCTGTTACCTAAACCCCTACCCGACTCACCTAGTGACCTACCCAATTTTGTCGCCGAGGATGTGGAAAATGTTAAACCCATGGCTAAAAGGCCTAAGGCCAAACCTACTGTGAATTCTAAAGGTAAGAAGAACGCCCGATTAATCTCTCGCATGGCAAGAAAAAAACCAATATCTCTTGTCAACCCTGACCCTATCATGGTAAGTGAAGATTCTGACTCAGAGGTGGAACGTTACCTGGCAAGTGAGTATCCCTATTCTGAAGGTCTGTGTAACAAACCCTCATACGATTTTGTCAAAAACCTACCACCTTGCTTGCAAAGTGATACTAATTATCCAGGCATCAAAATGCCTTGTGAAAACCCCGTTGACTCGTCAAAACCCCCTCCTGCTCTATCTCAATCAGCTGCTCCACCATGTGATCAATGTGGCTCATGGTTAGAAAGGTATTACCTTGATGTGCCAATGCTACAGTCCAAAATTCATGCTCTGGAGGATCAAGTTGCAACGCTCACCAATCAAAAGACTAAACTGACAGCCATTGATAAGAAACAGCGAACAACAGGTTCAATTCTGTTTAAGAACGTGGAGTCAGCTACAGCGGTCGTCAATTCAAAATTGGCATAGCTCGAGCAGTCTCACTGGTATGATTATCTCTTGTTTATATGCCAAACTCATAAGCTTTGTTTACAGCGTGGATTTGTTTTGACACATAAGCATGCATTATTGTATATAATTTTGTTTTAATTAATTGAATTTTGTTTCCCGAATTAGCTTTGATAGGATTTAGCTTTGATTCGTGTTATGGATTTGATTGTTTTAATTTGGTTTCAATTGAATACTCTTTTGCTTATTGAAGTTGTTAATATCTTTTCTAAACACAGGTTGTTTCTCGTATTTCAATTTCAAACACAGTCAATGTTTCGATTCGAAATTGGTTATAGTCTATACGATGTGGTTGGCAATTATGGTTAGTTGTTAAGATTTTATTCCATGTCATTTTCGATCAATTCGGATACAATTCTGTTAATGCATAACCAAATCGCGAATAGATATGAGTCATAACTGTTACACCCAACCAATCGATTCGCATTATTTGATCGTGTTATCAGTTTGATTTATATTGCAACAAATATATTGTTTAAATTTAATGTGGGAACGAAAATGATTATGCCCAGGATTACAATGTGTTTCTATATTTGACTCAGTCACGATTTGTTTCAATTATTGCCCAGTTTATGATTATCACTGTTGTTGATGGTTATGATTACTATGTGATCCTGTCTGTTGCCTATTTAAACGCTCAACGATCGAAATCTATGGCGAAGTTTGATGTTGTTATGAATGTTTTATTTGACTATAATCGTAACAGTCTTTCCATATTAGTATTTGATTGAAATAACATGAATCTTATGCGCATTTCTATACCTGTAACAAATCGATTATGATTGTGTTCGATTATGAGTGTATTGATTATGATTACATCGTATCTCATACGATATGATTCACCATTGATTTAATTTGATATGAAACAATCATGTTATGGTTTGACCATATTTTATGGCGACTAAAAAACAGAGCATTCTTATCCTGTTTCGTTTGAATCACTTTTTGATTTTGTTAATTTGAATGATAAACTCATTGGAATTATAGTGATTCGTTTTGGATATTTATTAAAAGAAAATTAAATTGGATTTGATTCTTTTGAAAAGATTTCATTTGATTGCTATCTGTTCCTGTATGTTATTTTAGACTAGCTACAAAATTAGATGATTCTGTAGCTAAGTCTGTAGGATCAATTTTTTATCATTTTGTTGATGAAATGTCTTTCTAATTGGTTATTTTTGGTCTATTGCAGATCAATTTGAAATGGCAGCGGCTTTGTTGAGTAGTTAGGGGATATTTCAAAGATTTCACTTGCATTTTGATTTCCTAGTTTAGTAGATTTTGGGATATCTCCCAGATTATGTAAAACAATTTGATATTATCCACAAGGAGGTTTTACCTTGTGAATAGACTTATAAATACTTATCATTTTTGTAATAATGGACATCCTCATTCGTGGGAGAACAAGGATAATGGAGTTCTAATACAGACTGAAGCAGAATTTGGTGTTTTGTCACAACTTTAGCTTCTCATTATATCAACATTTTGTTT
This sequence comes from Picea sitchensis, assembly GCA_010110895.2. Lineage (NCBI taxonomy): Eukaryota > Viridiplantae > Streptophyta > Pinopsida > Pinales > Pinaceae > Picea > Picea sitchensis. Next base: position 3,347 of record SNQJ01S0172729.1, read on the forward strand.
GAAGTTGTGTATATCAATTTGTTTATGGTTTATGACTACTTTAGCTATCTAAATCATGTGCAAATGATATAATTTTAATCACTGTAATCCATATCTGGTTTCTTCCAATTGTATAAAAGACATAACAATTGTTAATTCAGTTTGTGAATGACAGGTTTATCTTCTTCATGAGTTGAATTATTTAATATAAGTTTTTGCATAACAGGTTTCCCTTATTGCAGAAATTTATAATCATAAGATTGTTATGATTTTTATGTCTTGTTTGTCCTGTTAACAACTCGAAGAGCAGCACAGTCAATCGTTTACAAAAAGCTTTGGGATTAACCGGTGCGAGTTTCCTTCCTCCGACCAGCTTCGAAGTCATCTTACGCAGGACAGATTAGGAGCGCTTCCAGGTCATTTAGTCGCTTGTTTGTTTACTGTTTTTATTAGTTTAGATAGAATTAGTATATTAGATTGTTTAATTTCAGTAAGTTTTATTTCTTTTTCATAAAATATAAAAAATTCAAAAAGATTCCCCGCTGTCTTAGGGCAGAAAACACATGAGTTTTTCAGGTTTTAATTAAATATGTAGATTGTTTATAGTGTACATTTGTGAATAAGTAATATTGCAGGTGGTAATTAGATAGTTGATTTGAGTTATTATAATCATAATTAGTAGATTGTATATAATAGTTAGAATAGTTATATTTAGTTTTAGTTTATTTAGTAGTTTGTTTTAATTAGATTAGTGTAATAGTTAGTTAATTTGTTTATTGTTAGTTAGTTTAGTTTCTTTCACGTAGTTTTAGTTAGATTGTTTTAGTTAGTTTTAGTTAGTTTTATTTGTTTTAGTTAGTTTAGATTAGTTTTCTCTTCGGTTTTCTTAAAAGACCTTAGAGCGGCCAACGAAGCCGTTAAACTCATCAGGGTGGTCCATTCCAAACGGCTTGGGTTATTTAGACAACCCCGGACCGGTTCCACTCTCCCAGTTGACGGATGGTCAATTTCGCCCGTCAACAGATTCCAAGTCCAGAATTCACTCTTTGTTAAGTGCTCTGTTCATTCTAGTAATCCTTATGTTATTTCTTCTAAAGTTACAATTGAGAATTCATCCTTGTTAGATGCTCTAATTCATAATGGAATTTTCTTATTTTTGTCTTGCCATCATCTGAATACTATTTATTGCTAAAGGGTATTATATTTGTCTCTGTTCCCTCATGAGTACATAGTTGTGTTAATATTCATAGTATATTTCAGTATTTGACCCCATTGTACAATGGTTCCTTTCTCTTGTTTGTCCTACCAACCCTTTTAAAACAAAAACAAAAAACCTATTCTATTGCAGAATATGACTTATGTGTGCTTATTGATGAATCCTTTGAGATATTACTAGTCATTAGACATTTGAGAGAGCTCTCTCTTGTTGTATCAGTTAGAATACAACCTAAAGTTAAAGTCGGTTTGAGGTTACCTTGGGGTTTCTTTGATACAAACTAAAGAAATTACCGAGTGCTAACACCACTTATGACAAATAAATGTATTACATTGTACAATCCTACTACCAATGGAAGCATTTCATCCTATGGAAGGAAGACCATCCATACAGATCACAAGCATCTGCAGTTCATGAAAACACAAGGTAAATTGTAGAATGACCACCATGAAAAGTGGTCCACATACTTGCAACAATTTCACCTCAACATTAAGTATAATAAAAGGAGCACCAATCACATCGCTTACTGCCTCATTCGACCTCTAATTGCAACACTAACCACAGTGCATGACTCTTGCGGACATGGGACCTCTGGGTAGAGCTCTATGAAAATGATCCTGACTTCGCTACAACCTACTAGATGTTGGGAACAATCACGTATGTTTCCAATTTTCATCTTCAATATGGAATTCTATGTCATCTGGTTCATCTCCATGTTCCTTCAAGTGAGTGTGCAAATCTGATTTGGGAATACCACTATAGTCAGGTGGCATGACACTTTGGCGTGGAGAAGATAGTGACAGTTCTACATAAGTATTTCTATTGGTTGAAGCTTCAACATGATGTTAGAAAGTATTTAGATCTTACATTGCCTACTCCATTTCCAAGCTAACCATTAAAAACCAAGGACTTTACACCCCTCTACCTACTCCCGACGATCCCTGAGAATCCATATCGATCAACTACATGTTAGGTCTCCCCTTCATAAAGCATGGCAATGACTGTGTACTTGTGGTTGTTGATCGGTTCTCTAAGATGACAATTATGACCACCTACAAGAATAATATCACAAAAAAGTTCACTGCCAAGATATTCTTTGAGTGTGTATGGGTACACTTTGGACTACCACAGACCATCATATCATATCAAGACAACAGATTGTTGAGAACATTCTAGTCAATCCTATGTTCGTTTTTGGACACAAAGCTAACCAAATCTAGTGCCTTCCACCCTCAAACTGATGGAAAAATAAAGGTCGACAATAGGATGATCGTGCATATTTTGCGTATGTACAAACCCAAGAATCCCCAAACATGGAATGAGATCCTTCCTTATGTCCAAAACAACTACAAAATATCCCTCCACAGCTCGACCGACCATAGTCCTATTAAGGTGGGCCTGGGCTTTCAACCTTTGGGCCTCATTGATGTAGCATTGCCCCTTGCATCCACAGAGGAAGAGTCCTCCCACTCTCTATATGAAACAACTAAGGCCACCAAATTCATTGAAAAAATTCATCACATCTACCAATAGGTCCATGATATTTTGCAAAAATCCAATGCTAAGTACAAGAAACACCATGATCAACATTGATTTCCCAAAACGTTTCAGGTAGGAGACAAGTTTTGGTTGCATTCAAAGAAAGTGTGCCTTACAAGACCCCATAAAAATATACATCCACTTATCTATGGACCTTACACCATCACCAAGGTTGTGGGCATCGATGTTTTTGACTTAAGTATTCCCCCCTTCCTTGGCTTACACCCAATATTCAATGTGGACCTCCTTCGGCCATAATTTGCACCACTACTAGACACATCGAAAGTGGCAGAGCAGATGAAACCTATAGATCTCAAACCTGAATACAATGAACATGAATCCATTGATTGGATCATGGAAACACAGGTTAAGGACACCACCAACAAAACATGCAACTCTATTGGGTTGTTAAAGTAGGGAAACTACAACACTAAGGCAAGTGGCTCACAACATCAAGTTCAAAAGAAGTTTCCCCATTTGATGGGGGAACTCAATGCAGTGGATACCATTTCTTCATACAGGGGGAGGAATGATCCATATGGACATCGATGGCTTCCCACCTATTCCACTGGCTCAAAATACAAGTTCTGTCTTGGCAATTTTTCTATAGTTTTTTGGGTACTAAACTTCCGGGTCCATTTTGCGGCCCTAAACGATGTTTTTTTGACATGGAAACACCCAACATATTTTAAAATATTGTATTGGTCTATTTGGAATGTGTACTTCTCAGCTAGACCTTTTCAACGGGGTACCGATCACCCCAAATGAAGATCATATGCAAAAGTTATTCCCTCAGGAAGTTGACGTATCAACTACCCCCATCAGGGCCCATAAACCTTTTGGCGTTTCATCTTCCATGGCTAGGGTTTTGGATGTTTAGGGTTTTATCATGAATTCATTATGTTAAAAATTCCTTTGGAGCCTCATTGTAATCATCTTCTTGTGAATGTGTGTAGTTTTCAGATCTCTTCTCATAGATAATCTACCACCATTATAGCAAGTTCATTTCACTTTGTATTTTCTTTTACAATCTCTGCATATTTCATTCTTGAATATAAATAGAGTATTATTGTATCTCTATGTTTCTCTCTTATTCTGCGTTTCATTTTGGTCCCTCATAAATATGGATCAAGAGTTGCACTCATAGCCTCCTTAAGTTTTTCAAAATATTTGGTTGCTTTTAGAGTCTAAGAAAATTATTCCTTCTTTAATAATGTTGTTAAAGGTGCCATTATTTGACCATAGTTGTTGAGAAACTTATGGTAATAGCCTATAAATCCTATCAATCCTCTAAGTTTCTTCAAAGTTTTTGGAATTGCCCATTCCCTCATAGATTTAATTTTGTTAGGGTCCACTTTTACACCTTCATGAGATATAATATGACCCAAATATTCCATTTCTTGAACCCCAAAGGCACACTTGGAAGGCTTTACATAAAGTTGTTTCTCTTCCAAAAGTTGCTATACTATATAAACAGGTTGTACATGCTCTTCCCAAGACTTGTTGTAGATTAGTATGTCATCAAAAAACACTAACACACATTTTTTAAGGGTGGGATTGAAAATAAAATTCATCAAGATTTGAAATGTTGATGGTGCATCAATAAAGTCCAAATGGCATAACCAAAAACTTATCATGACTGTCAAGTGTTCTAAAGGTTGTTTTGGGAATGTTATCGTGACTCATTCTGATCTGATGATATCCCAAACAAAGATCCAAATTAGTAAATAAATACATGCAATTCATCTAATAATTCATCAATATTAGAAATAGGAAACTTATCTTTCATGGTCATTTTGTTGAGTTTTCTATAATTTGGACACATATGCCAATCCGTCTTCATAACCACCACCACTGGTGAAGAAAAATAACTTTGGCTAGGTTGAATGATGTATTCCTCTAACATTTGTTGGATCATATGCTCAATATCACTCTTTTTTTCATATGGATACCTGTAAGGCCCAATGTTAGGCAGTAGACTTCCTGGTTGAAAATGAATAACATTGTCATGATCTCGAGCAAGTGGAAGAACCTTAGGAATATATCCAAATACCTTGGAATGATTGTTGATAACTATTTGGATATCCACTGGAGTAGAGGATATAGATGTGCGTGTTGGCCCATGTTTTTCGTTAAACCAAAAGTTTGACCTGATAGTTTCTGATATGACCGCTCGAGTTAACATATCCATGGGAGGTTGTTAAACCATGTCACATGTCTTGAAGGATGATTTGATCACCAAGTCAACAATCTCCCCCTCAACACCAACCGAGCGGACTCGAACCCACGACCTTTGGCTTTGATACCAATTGTTCACCCACTTTTACCATTAAACCAAAATGTTGACCTGTTAGTTTCCGATACAACCACTAGAGTTAAGAGATCCACATGAGGTTATTAAGTTATGTCACGAGTCCTGAAGGAGGTGTTGACCACAAAGTCAACAAAAGTAACAACTATTAGAATAATTGGAAGCACTAAAATTTGCACAGGATAATGAATTCAACGATTTAATTGAGTTCTACAAAGAGGAAATAGAAAAGTGGTTTTTCCAGTATGTAAATAAGAACAATGATATTAAGGACATGCTCCATAAATTAGGCATTTATTTGAGATAATTGGAGAATGATTTATTCGAAACTAAGACCAAGTATGAAATAATAGTTGCTCCAATGAGGGAGTATATAGAAAAATGATTAACAAAGGCCTTAGTTAGGATAACTGAGACAAATTGGAAAGAAGTAGTTACATCAGTGATGCCACCTCTAGTACAATAGTTGAAGCCTACATAATATGCCATCACAAGCAAATGATGGTTCAAAATTTCATCACAGTAAGTTGAGTAGTCACCTTATTCTTGCTTTCACCACCCTTTTTCTTCCTCGATTTTCCTTTCTTGTGCTGAATATTGTGTCTTACTTTGATGAATGTTGTGATGGAAATGTTGTCCTATGATATTGTATACTCTTTTTGTTTACAAATCTTGTAATATAGTGTAAATATTTTCTTTCTGTAATATACCTGGTCCTTTCTTAGGTATTATTTGCATGTGAATATTTATTTCAAGAATAATCTTGGTCCTTTCTTAGGCATTTGTCTATTCTTGTATGTTATTCAAAATACAAGAGTACCACCTCTTTAAAAACACAGGGGGATTTATCCTTGTGATATTGCATTACAGACCATAAGATCGTCTTTCAGATCAACAGTATCACTCCTTTAAAAGGAAGGTTGACCCCTAGGATTTTAAATTAAAAAGTTAGATTACAAATCTTACTTACATTGGCTCACCCATTAAAATTTTCCTTTCCTTTACATCCAAATTGAATATAGGTCAGTCCTAATCCAAGAATTACTTCAATATTGGACCTATATTTATATCAAATGAGCCTTTATATCCATTTGATTCATTGGGGTATTCTCTAATATTATGAAAGCACCACAAATATGTTTCAAAGCCTATACATGTCCCCTGCAATATTCATTTGAGTCATATGAGGTATGGGACAACTACTTATTGGGAGCCAAATATGGTAAAGGGGGTGTGCTAAAATGAATCAGTGTTGGGTTATAATAACAACCAGTTGTCCTATCATTTTTGGATATATCATGACTTCTTTTGTGACCTTATTTGGAACATTTTACATGACTCATGATAGTAAATACAAATATTTCTTCATAATTTTGATTAAACTCCTTAAACGGGTGGTGTCGATGATGAAACATTTTAGGCGTATGCATAAGTTCGACCTTTCCCTATGTATTCATTATGTAATTATTTTGTGTTTCCTAGGATTGTTGGAATATGTTGCAAGTACACTTGGATCACTTATTTTTTATGTTAAACTTGGCTCAGTGAACGAGTCAAAGTTGTTAGGTCAACAGTGGTGGTTTTGGGCACATTGTTTTGGTAGCCCATGGTTTTAGAGGACTTGGACTAAATGTAATGAAATCCTTTAAAAGTACAACGATACTCCATTTTAATGTGCCAGGAGTTGAGCGGTGAAGGCTCACTTGGTCGGGATAAGGAGGTTGGTCGACCTGTCCAGATTTAGCTAAGGGAAATAATAGATCTATTGTTGGATGGTTTTTCCTATAAGGGTTTTCCAAGATAAATATCGTGTGATTTATGTGTGCGTGTTGCTATGTTATTTTATTTTTATCTCTCATGCATTTTAATTTCCTAACTATTGGTATTAGAGACACGATGAGCAGAAGCTCTTGTTGAAATTACTAAGACAACTGAGAGGGGGGGTGAATCAATTTTTACTGAGCTTAAACGATATATGACTTATTCAAAATAACTTTTAATCTCTTCCAAGTGACCATCAATATTATACAAGATATGAACAACATAAATAAAGAATATTAGTCACACATAAGATATACACAGAGACAGATTTTCATGAGGAAACCCATAAAGGGAGAAAACCTCTTCTTCAAATGATGGGCAGTCTTTTAAGTTCTGTACATCATCTATCTATGAGAACCAACTCAAAGTGAGGCTACTGCCTTTGTTTTGCAAGCTCCAACTTGCTGAGAGCACCAACCCTATTACTTATCTAGCATCGACTAGAAGGAAGCATCAACTCCCTAATTGTTCCAATACCAACTAGACTTATACAAGCACCAACATGCATACAAAAAAATCTTTGTTTTCCCTAGCACCACCCTGCCACCCTGTTTTTCTAGCCACCACTAGATGGAAGATACAACTTCCAATATTCAAGCACCAACTTGAATATTAGAGGACCAAAGCCCTCCCTAGCACCACCCTACCCATGTTTATAAATTTTGGTTGAATAATCAACAATATAGATATATCAATTCTTATTGATTCTTCTCTGCTCTATAACTTTGCTGTTCTTCAATCTGTTCTACAATTCTTCTCTTCTTTGTCTGTTCTGGAAATCTTCTTTGCTTCTGTCTGTTCAGCTTCTGTTTCTCATCTCTTAGATTGATTTCACTTTGCACATATTGTGATTTTCCTTTATCCCAATTCAATTCATTTTTCCAGTTTGAACAACTAAAAAATACATAGTCGTTGCATGTCTCTTTTTATCCACACCAACCTCTTCAGTTACACCTCGAATCTCCTTGGGCAAAAATGCCTCAACAACTGAATTTCCAACCATTCAAGAATCATGATTCAGTTCAGCTAACTGAATCGTAACTGAATATTTAATCATGAAGAGAAATAATGGTCCTTCGATCATATTCCCAAATAACCATCACCATTGGATTACATTTGCAGGATCTCGTGTTTATCCCATGTGTCCACTGGTTGTGACCACAGGCTAATCAGAAAGTGATTTCACATTTCACATTTTAGATATCTTGTTGTGAGGCATCTCGACTTTCCATGTCGCGATATCCGAAAACAAGGCTTAGCAATTAGTACCTTCCCTTTTCGTGACCACCGACGATGACCATCGACTACACCAGCAGGCGCTATGCAATTTAGCGTTTCACAAATTTTGTTACAAGTCACTCTGACTCTTCCAACTCCCAATCATGAAATGGAGCCTTGCAACTTGCAAGCTCCTTCCTTCATGTGCCCACGGCTGTGATCAAGCACTTATCCATAAAGAGCTTTCGTGACTTGTGATTTTGGGAATCCTGTGATGAGGCGTCTCGACTCTCCATGTTGCGATCACCGAAACTATGAAATGGAGTCAGATCAACGGTCCACGCTCTCCCTTGATCAACGACTCAGATTGAATCGCGGTTTCTTATTTCGTGATTTCAAAGGATATAACTCCTCCTTCCTTTGACTTTCCAGTTAACAAAAATATGACCTCTCTCCATGTGTAGTCTACATCCAACGATCAGGAATGTTTATCGCGATTTCGCATATCGCAAGTTTGAGTGGTTAGAGCACCCCCTCCTTTTGGATTTCCTGATCTGTGAAACTCCGAAAAAAAGTTTTTGTCGTGCCCTAATATTTTTCCACGTGTCCTTCTTGGATCAACAGTCCTCCTGCTTTCGGGACTTTGTAATCCTGCTTCATCTTGTACTTAAATATTGTGCTCCTTCTTTTGGATCTGATGATGGTCGGTCTTCGTACTCAGATCTGATGCCTCATATATGTTCTCCTCTTATGTGTGTTCTTCTTGTCTTAATTCGGATTTGATGGCCATCAATAATTTGGGATGGGTGATCCAAAAATCAATGTTGTTCCTCCTCCTGATCTTACGCTTCTGATCTTTCCATGCCATCATCGTTGCGTTGTTGGTCTTGCCACTTTCTCTTGTTCGTCATCGTCAAGTTGAGCTTGTGATCAATGACAAAAAAATACTCTACCTTATGTCTGTAATAAATATGTCAACAATCTCCCCCTTTGGCATTGAAGGAAACCTTGAAGAACCTGAACACTACTCTGCCTGGACATCCAACCATACCATTGTAGCATCCTTACCATTACCACACTTTCTCCCCCTTTGACATCAATGTCAAAGAAAAAATACACCCCCCCTGAGATATTGCAATACATGCTCCCCTTGTCAACAATGAGCAACTTAGAAATACAACAAATATTCAATAAGTACTCCCCCTAACCAGGTGAACATATTAGATGAAAGAAGTTATAACCCCCAACTTATGATGAAGATATCCAAAAGGGGTCGCTGCTAATAATTTAGTAAATATATCAGCTATATGTTCTATGGAAGGAGTATAATTCAGCTGAACAACTCTATTTGTAACTTGTTCTCTGAGAAAATGAAATTTTATTGGGATATGCTTAGCCCTGGAATGAAGAACGAGATTCTTGGAGACACAAATGGTTGGTGTTATCACAGTGAGTTGTAATCGGATCAATATAATTTACCTTCAAATCTGCAAGGGTTTGGATCATCCATAAAATATGAGGGCAACAAGTAGAAATAGTAATGTACTATGCCTCTGTAGTTGATAAGGAAATAGATTCATTCTTCTTACTAATCCATTCTACCAACGAGTCACCCAGGAAGAATGCACCTCCACTGGTTTTCTTTCTCTCATCCACACAATTTTCCCAATCAACATCTGAATAAGTAGTTAACTGAATATTCTGATTTCTAGGATACCACATACCATAGGTCATTGTTCCCTTCAATTATTTGAATATCCTTTTTACAACTACTAAATGACTTTGTTTAGGAGTAGACTGATAACGACCTACCATTCCAACAGTTTGCATTATATCAGGACGGGATGTTGTGATGTACAAAAGATTTCCTATCATTGATCGATATGTCCTTTGATCAACATTGCGTGAAATATCATCTTTAATGAGCTTGCAACCAACCACCATAGGTGTACTAACAGGAGAAGAATCTTCCATCTGAAATTTCTTCAACATCTCTTTCAAATATTTTTCTTGTGAGATAAATATTCCTGTGGAACTTTGATTTACTTGTAAACCAAGAACTTATGATAGTTCTCCTATCATGGACATATCAAAATTTGTTTGCATAGAGTTAGAAAACCACTGGACAGAGGATTCATTAGTACAACCAAAAATAATATCATCTACATAAACCAAAACAACTAGTAAATTATCACCTTCAGACTTAATGTAGAGATTGTTGTCAACAATACCTTTCTTGAACCCTTTGTCTTGTAAAAATTTGTCCAGACTATAGTACCAAGCTCGTGGTGCTTGTTTCAGTCCATATAAATCCTTCTTCAGCTTGCAAACATAATCATAATTATCTGTCAATGAGAATCCTTTAGGTTTCTCCATATATACTTCTTCCTCTAGATCTCCATTAATAAATGTTCACTTAACATCTATTTGATACACTTTAAAGTTCTTATGACATGAATATGCAAGAAAAATTTATGATGGATTCCAATATTGCCACTGGTGCAAAGGTTTCATCAAAATCCCGACCTTCAACTTGTGCATACCCTTTACAGACCAAT
>SNQJ01S0172729.1:16303-34406 GCA_010110895.2 Picea sitchensis
CTTCATCAGGTTTTTTACCATTCATTTTAAACTACATCAACAACTGTTTTTGTTTTCTCTTCTTATGTCTGAGTCTGCCAATTTCTTTCAAAGCACTGATTAATTCACCTTCCATATCCACCACAGCTTCTTCGTCATCCATTTCACATACTGAATGTTCATCATCAAGATCTCCCATAGCCATAAGCATAAAATCATTCACTTTGTCTTCACAGGATGAATCACTATCTATGTCTTCTGAGCAGTCATCATTGTTTGCACACAAACTTTTTTTTTTACTATATTTCTTAAATTTGTATTTATTTTCATCATCAGAGTTCTGGTCCTTTTTCTTGTGAGGACACTTAGATGCAAAATGACTTATTTTACCACAGTGAAATCATTTGAAGGGCAGCTTGCCTTGGTATTTCCGTGATCCATTCTTTAACCTTCTCACAAATTTTGCCTCAATATAATCTAGTTTTGAGTCAACATCCTTGTCTGCTTTAAAACATGCTTCTCTAGTAATGAATTTATCTTTTCTAGTTCTCATTTCATATGAAGTTAGAGTTCCTAGGAGTTGATCAATGGACATATTTTTAAGATCATTTAGTTCTTCTATTGCAGAGACTTTTGGATTAAATTTATCAAGCAGAGATCTTAAAATCTTCTAAACTAAAAATGATTCTTCAATATTCTCACCAAGACCCTTCATGGCATTCACAAGTTCTTCAACTCTTAAAAAATACTTTCTAACTATTTCATCTTCATTCATCTTTGTTTGTTCAAATTTCAATCTATATGTTTGAAGTTTGGCATCTTTTACTTTCTCATTTCCTTCATAACTGCTAATAAGTTTATCCCACATTGCTTTGGCAGTTTCAAGATGCATCACCTTTACAAAATCAGCTTCAGCAAGTCCATTCAGGATAGCATTCATTTCCTTAGCATTAAATATAAACTCTAACTTATCATCCTTGGAAGCTAGCACAATAGGCTTTGTATATCCAGTCTCTACTACATCCTAAACATCAACACCTAAGGCCATTAAGTATGTTCTCATTTTAACCTTCCAGAAGTCAAAATTTGTTCCATCAAAGAGAGGAGGCTTATTGGTTGAATTCCCTTCATGATTTTCCATGTTTAATCTTACAGATCTACCTTTTAGTAAAAGGAACCCGCTCTAAAACCAATTGTTGAAATTACTAAGACAACTGAGAGGGGGGGTGAATTAGTTGTTACTGAGCTTAAACGATATATGACTTATTCAAAATAATTTTTAATCTCTTCCAAGTGACCATCAATATTATACAAGATATGAACAACATAAATAAATAACATCAGTCACACAGAAGATATACACAGAGACAGATTTTCATGACGAAACCCATAAAGGGAGAAAACCTCTTCTTCTTCGAATGACAGGCAGTCTTTTAACTTTTGTACATCATCTATCTTTGAGAACCAAATCAAAGTGAGGCTACTACCTCTGTTTTACAAGCTCCAACTTGTTGCGAGAACCAACTCTCTTACTTCTCTAGCACCCACTAGAAGGAAGCATCAACTCCCTAATTGTTCTAGCACCAACTGGACTTATACAAGCACCAACTTGCATACTAAAAACTCTGTGTTTTCCCTAGCACCACCCTGCCAACCTATTTTTCTAGCCACCACTAGATGGAAGATACAACTTCCAATATTCAAGCACCAACTTGAATATCAGAGGACCAAAGTCCTCCCTAGCACCACCCTACCTCCCTGTTTATAAATTTTGGTTGAATAATCAACAATACATATATATCAATTCTTATCGATTCTTCTCTGCTCTATAACTTTGTTATTCTTCAGTCTGTTCTACAATTCTGTTCTTCTTTATCTGTTCTGGAAATCTTCTCTGCTTTTGTCTGTTCAGATTTTGTTTCTCATCTCTAAGATTGATTTCACTCTCCACATACTATGATTTTCCTTTCTCCCAATTCAATTCATTTTTCCAATTCGCACAGCCAAAAAATTCATGATTCAATTCAGCTAACTGAATCATAAATGAATAGTTAATCATGAAGATAAATAATGGTCCTTCGATCATATTCCCAAATAACCAGCACCGTTGGATTACATCCGCAGGATCTCGCATTTAGCCCATGTGTCCACTGGTTGTGACCATAGGCTAATCAGAAAGTGATTTCACATTTCACATTTCAGATATCTTGTGATGAGGCATCTCAACTTTCCATGTCATGATCTCTGAAAATAGGGCTTAACAATTAGTACCTTCCCTTTTCATGACCACTGGCTATGACCACCGGCTACACCAACAGGCGCTATGCAATTTCGTGTTTCACGAATTTTTTTGCAAGTCACTCTGACTCTTCCAACTCCCAATCACGAAATGGAGCCTTGCAACTTGCAGGATCCTTCCTTCACGTGCCCACAGCTATGACTAAGTGCTTATCCATAAAGCGCTTTCTCAACTCATGATTTTGGGTATCTTTTGATGAGGCATCTCGACTCTCCATGTCGCGATCATCGAAACTCCGAAATGGAGTCAGATCAACGGTCCAGGCTCTCCCTTGATCAACGACTCAGATTGAATCGCAGTTTCACGTTTCGCAATTTCAAAGGATAGAGCTCCTCCTTCCTTTGACTTTCCAGACAGCAAAAAGCTAACCTCTCGTCACGTGTAGTCTGCATCCAATGATCAGGATTATTTATCGAGATTTTGCATATCGCAAGTTTGAGGGGTTAGAGCACCTCCTCCTTTTGGATTTCCTGATCTGCGAAACTCCGAAACAAAGTTTTTGTCGTGCCCTGATCTTTCACCATGTGTCCTTCTTGGATCAATAATCCTTCTAATTTCGGGACTTTGTAATCCCGCTTCATCTTGTACTTAAAAATTGTGCTCCTTATTCTAGATCTGACGATGGTCGGTCTTTGCACTCAGATCTGATGCCTGAGATCTGTTCTCCTCTTCTGCATGCTCCTCCTGTCTTAATTCAGATCTGGCTGCCATAGGGAATTCAGGATGGGTGATCCAATGATCATTGTTGCTCCTCCTCCTAATCTTACGCTTCTGATCTTTCCATGCCATCATCGTTTCATTGTTGGTCTTGCCACTTTCTCTTGTTCATCATCGTCAGGCTAAGTTTTCCATGAATGACAAAAAAAATTTATGCCTTATGTCCATAATAAATATTCCAAAATCTCTCTGTGAGAAAGAGAACAAGAGACATCGGGCCGTTGAGGATTATAAACGAACAAAAGTATGCAATTATCCAGAGTTGAAAGATTATCAAAAGGTAGTCATGATTGAATCTCCAAAGCCCAAATAGGTGTTGAGCACACACTTGTACTGAGAGGGGGGTGAATCAGTATAAGATTTTTTTTTTAATTTTTAAAACATTCATCAACCATAAGAAAAAAATCACATATGAGATCTATTAATTGCAGAACATGGAACACAAAATTTACGTGGAAACCCTTTCAGAAGAAAACCACAAAACTTCGCTTTATAATTCTTTGTAGGCACCAACCTACTAGATACACCAATTCTCACTAGTATAAATCCTAGTAGGCACCAACCCACTCTTACAAATCTTTGCAAATACCAATCTACTGGAGACACCAATCCCCACCATTAACCACCAACTTAGAAAGAGACACCAATATCTTTGTGTGAGTTGCACCAACCTTCACTGAGTCTACTTGCTACTTCTACCTTTACCAAGTCTGACAAAAATTTGAATTTCCAAATGGTAACTTTCCCAAAATTTGTTGTTTTGGGCCTCTTCCCAAGAACGTAATAGGATAACATGCCAAGAATCCAATTTTGAAAATATGATTATGAAATATTTACCTAAGGTAATTCTATATATCTACTTTATTCTCTAAAATTTTCACAATTTGAAGAGTCTCAAAAAAGAACTATCGTGAAAATTCCAAACTAACCTGTTTGAAACTGATTTAAGGACCATTCAAAAACCCTAACTTCCATAGATAATATATTAGAAAATATAGAGAACCAACATATGAAATTTTTACCCTAGGTACTATTTTATGTTTCCTCTGTTTTGTAAAAATTTCACAGTTTGAAGTGTCCCAGAAAATAAGTTATAGTGAAAATGCCAAACTGAATTGTTTGAAACTGATTTCATGAGAATTTGGGAACCCTAACTTCCACAGAGCATATCTCCAAAATGATATGAAAAAAACATCTAAAATTTTGACCAAATGCACATAGATACCCCTCCTTCGTATCATCAAAATTGCAAGGTCTAAAACGTCCTAGAAAATAAGTTATAGCGAAAGTGCCAAGATGACCCGTTTGAAACTGATATCAGGAGCATTCAAGAACCCTAACTTTCACATGCATATATACGAAACTATAGAGAACCAACATCTCAAAGTTTTACCAAATGTACCTAGAGATATATCCTCTATCTCTGAAAAACTTCAAGGTTTGAAACATCCTAGAAAATAAGTTATAACGAAAGTGCCAAGTTGACTTGTTTGAAACTAATTCAAGGAGCATTTAGGAACCCTAACTTCCACGAGGCATATCTCTAAAATATAGTGAAGAAACATATGATATTTTTACCTCATATACACAAATATATATCTTATGTCTCTTCAAAATTTCAAGTTCCAAAACATCGCAGAACATAAGTTATCACAAAAATTCCAAACTAACCTAAAACTAATTTCATGACTCTTCTCTTTTGGAATAATATGCAATATTTTCTCATCCATCTTTCACACGCACACTTTCTCTTAATACTTTCTCTTTTTATACTTTTTCATAATCCTTCATGAAGGGACATGTCCAACAATTAAATAATTAATTCCCAATACCATGGGAAAATACCCCAAATACCATGGGAAAATACCCCAAACCCATGGGTTTGAAACCACCATTTCACTTTTTACTTTTTCACATGCAACCATTTTTTAATATACTTGTAAACCTATATATAAATCAATATTGGAAATGATGTGTGTATTTTAATGCCGTAATATGACATTAATGACAACATTAATCCTTTGACATCAATGAAAATAATTCCAACAACATGAATCTATAAAAACCAGAGAAATAAAGATCGAAGAAAAGATGAGGACTATTGGAGTGGTCGTCAATAACTTTAATACCAATAAATCTATCTTGAGATGGTTATTGATAATATAATCGAAATAGGAGACCGTGTGGATATTATCCATGTTCTTAAGGATAAATCCATGCTTGCGCAGAAGAATATCTGGGAATATACATGATTTCCCCTTGTATTGCTATCCGAATTTAGAGAACTTATTTTATCGAAATAGTATGGAGTCACCCAAGATCCCAAGGTTCTAGATATGTTGGACACAATCACCAAGAAAAAAGAGGCTACTCTTGTAACTATGATTTATGGGGGAAATATGAAAAAACAATTACAATTTTAAATATTTTAAGGTGGACAACTTAGTCGTGGGAAAGAAAGGCCTTAGACTCATCAAAAGAGTTTTACTTGGGAGCTTAGAGAAGTTGCAGTTGGGGAGACCCGTTGGTCCTGAGGGGAGGAGAAATATTTTTATGAAGAAAAAATGGTTGACTATTGAGGAAATGATGGTTCTCCCCATTGGCCCTTGGGATTGAACCGGGGAAGTTGTTGTTGAAGGAAAAGGTGGCACTAGATGCGACAACAACAGTAGAAGCTTCAAGCATGGTTATGTGTTCGGTTCCATTGGTTTAGCAAGGGTCGATATGAACATGTGGCATGCTTGGTGTGCTATAAAGTATCAAGTAGTGCATATTAACAAACAACAACCACAATGTCAAGGGTTCGATTGCCAAGAAGTGGTCAAAGAACATAGGGATGATGGGGTGAAAAGAAGAGATCGCTTGAACATTGCACAATATGGGCATAGAGATGGTCTCATCATCCAATGGCTATGGCCAACTCAATTTTGATATTCAACAACATTTGCAGTGCAATCCCCTCTCAAAACAAAATTATTGCTATGCAATTTGTGAGGAGGGATATTGTGAAGGAGATTAAAGTTTTGGAAAAGGAGGATTGTGGAAGTCGAGGTCGTAGTAAAGATTAGGAGAAAAGGGAGCTAGAGGGAGTGAAGATGTGATGTCTCAAGGGTTTCGAGAGAGAGAGAAGTCGACCCAAAAATTATAAGAAAAGATACAACATCAACAATAGGAGTTTCGAGAACAAAAAATCCATGGAAGAAAGTCGAACTGTTGAGGTGGAGATGTGTAGGGTGTTGGAGCAGATCTCGACGTGGAAGGTTTAATAGCTTTGGAAAATATTCAAGGGAAGATAACTAAGAGAGGGATGGACTAGGAAAAGTTTGTGGAGAGTTATCTTATGGATATGTATGATAAGTTTGGTAGTTTAGAGTATGCACACAAAGTGTTTGGAAAAATGCATCAACAAGATGATGTTTCTACATGTGATGAGTGATTTATTGGTTCTTACATTTTCAGCTCAAGTGTGAGTGTATCCATGTTGGAGAAGTCTTCAATAAAATGAAATAAGTAGGTGGAGGTCAACGCAATGGAAAGGAGAGAGGATGGAGGCATAAATGTTGAGATATCAACAATGGAAAAAATAAATATTTACTATAACGAATTTGAAAATGTTTATTTCATGTAAATGACCATATGATTGTAAGACATGTGTATACATGTGCACCCCTAGTAAATTATCGGTAAAGTCTAGATGTAGACCTAGGTGATAGGGGAGCATGTGGGATCCCCTAATACCCTAACTTTGAGGGAGATTTTTTGTATTTTCTCATGGGAAACCCAAAGTGAAGTTTAAAGAGGGGAATGTTAGATTAAACTTGACTTGGTGAAAGAGTCAAAGTTGATAGCTCAACAATGGTGGTTTCAGGAACATGATTTTGGTAGCCTATCGTTTTAGAGCCATGGATTACATGTAATGAAAACCTTCAAAAGGATGGTGATACTCCATTTTAATGTGTTAGGATTTCAGCAGTGAAGGCTCACTTGGCTGAGGCCAGGAGGTTAGATGACTTGGTTGGATTTGTCCAAATGAAATAATAGATCTATTGTTGGTTGGTTTTTCCCGTAAGGGTTTTTTAGGATAAATCTCATGTGATTTATGTGTGCATGTTGCGATGTTCTTGTATTTTTATCTCTCACACATTTTAATTTCATAACATTATTGGATATGAAATGGGATCATCCAACATTTGTTCTTATAATGTACCACATTATTAATAAATAATAATAACATTGAAAGGGAGGATATGCTTTCTCCAGACTTCATCCCAACTTGGATTGCAAACTTCCTGTAATTCTGGTAATGTATTATGAACCTCCACGATCCCTTATCATCACCAAACAAAGTAACAAGTAACATCTAGCTCCCTCTTGGGGACATGTTCTCTTTTCAAGAGTGCATGAGAATCCCATAATCTCATCATGCAAGTAGGAAATGTCAGGTGAAGCCAGTGAGCCAATGCAACCACTCTATCACTTGATATGTGCAATTGCATTTTCTGCTATGTTTGATCACCATAGATAAAAGGACACATCCAAATAAAAACATTGATAAGGTGGATTCTTCATCAAAAAAAAATTGTGTATTCTAACTCCAAAACCTCCTCTTTCTGCAAAATATCCTCATACTAATCACCAAAGAATTCAACATATTTATCCATTGAAAGATTCTTCAAAAATTCCATGTAAAATTCATTCTCAAATTATTCTAAAGTGTCTCTTCCATGACCCACCTCCTTAGAGGAAAATGAAATGCATTCTTATTCAAACATATTGTAAATCCTTGACCCAACTTCAAAACACCTTCTAGTTGCTACTATAAATTTGGTTTCAGGAGAGAGGTAGATGTCAAAACAAGAAGAGAAAAAGTGTGTAGTAATGTTTCCAATATAACATTGATTCCAAATATTTCTATCACCCATTATAGAACATCCCAAAGCACTATAAGGCCATCCACCATGGTAATATGGGAATATGTATTTCCACAAAAAAAATTTGAAGAGCCAACGGGTTTCTAAATATTGCCAAAAAATGAAAAGGGAATAAGACCTAGGGATCATTTGAAGTTGATTTATTTCCATGATACTTACTATCCCAGGATCAAATCCAACATACAAAACCCCTTTGCTTCCTATCTGGCCATCATATTCATAGAACCATGGCCAAATATTATTTGCATTACCTTGCATATTTGTAAAATTTGGGGATGAAACCTCTTTAGTAGGACAAATGACATCATTAGAGTTGGTATATGTTGATGATAACAATGGATTACCCAATATCTCATCAATTGATTCGCTCCCCTCACTATTTTCCGCTTTTTCCAAAAAGGTAAATTTTGGGACAACAAGAGCATTGATGCCAACTCTCAAAATTGTATCATACCCACATCTTACCTAGATTTATTTGATTCATCTCTAGATTTTGAAACACATGTTTGATTACCAAGCTGCTTTTCCTCATCATAAATAGGAGACTCCTCAAAAAAAAAAAGGTAAGGTTT
The DNA here is from genome assembly GCA_010110895.2 of Picea sitchensis. Classification (NCBI taxonomy): domain Eukaryota; kingdom Viridiplantae; phylum Streptophyta; class Pinopsida; order Pinales; family Pinaceae; genus Picea; species Picea sitchensis. The sequence continues at coordinate 24,802 of SNQJ01S0172729.1, forward strand.
GCAACCACTTTTCTCTAGCTGCATATTCATGATTTCACAATTGACCAAGCGAGCAATATGATTAATACCCAGTTGTATCTTGTATTCAACACATTTATACTGAGACTTTTCAATGCACAAAACATTATCACCTTCATATTCTAATTCTAGGTTGTTGTCAAACCAATTTTCTTCTAAAAGAAAGTGATCGAGAATGATGTCCTCCAAATAATTTCATGTCATATCAAAATTGTGACTACCATCCATAACAACAAGGATCTCATTATCAAAGGATGCATAATACCTTGTATCTTTGCAATTATCTTTGTACTCATCATATTGGGGGTTATCATCAAAGAACACAAGGAATGATCTGGAATATTTTCAGAACGAAATGGAAGCAGAGATATTACAATTAAATACACATAAATATTGCTAGAAACTGAGAAATAAAACAATAAATGATTTCTATTAATGAAAGAAATGTACAGAGACTGTAAAAGTACAGAGCGCAAGACTCACTAGAATGATAGAAGTTTTATATTTGAGAAGAGATGAGACAGATACACTCATTCACAGGAATATGAGTACAATGAGGCTCTAAAGGCATTTTTATAATAAACATTAATGCCAAAACCCTAGATATCCAAAAACATAACCCTAGAAGATGAAGCGCCAAAATTCATGTGGGCCCCATTGGGTTAAGTTAGTGCATCAACTTTCTGGGGTCGTAATTTTTTCATATGATCTTTGTTTTAAGCGCGTGATAGCCTGTTGGAAACTTCTTTTAGAGAACTACACATTATGACATCAAACACTGACTCCATCTATAGTTTGACTTTGGCAAGCCAAGAAAACACTGTTTATGGCACCAAAATGACCCTCGAAGTACATAAATATGTACTAACATGAAAAATTCAAAAATAATCCAATTGGAATACTTGGGTAGCCACCATTATCCACCTGAATGTTGTGTAGGTATTCAGGACAACCTTGAAAGTGTAGAACCCACAATTACAAAGAGATGCCCCCATTACAGAGAAACATGTTGAACTGGAAATTGTCAAGATGAGCTAGTTGGAATTTGGAACAGGTGGGTGGCCACAAATATATACCTGGATTAGTCCTCCCCCCTTAGGAAGAAGTGGTCTCCATTGCATTGAGTGCCCAAGGAAGAGGGAAAAGTGTTTGTTGAATCTGAATCTTGGTGAGATGTGTGCCTTGATGGAAAAGTTGCGTTGCTTGGTATGTGGAAGGTTGTCACGAACCTATTGATGGCGAGGTTGAATATGTTCCACCAACATGTTGTCTTTGGGATTGATGGGGAATTGTGTAGGCACCATCGTAGCTGAAGAAAAAATATCTTCTTTCTCTTCTGCTATTTGCTTCTGCTGGATAGAAGTTGTTGAGGTTGTAGTGGTTGCAGTGACCTTCTGTGCATCCTTTGAATAGACTATGAAGAGGCTATATTTTGTAGTATGAGAGATTACCTTGCAACATTGTCTTGGTGGAACAATAGTGGGAACTACCTATGGTATCCTGTAGAGATGACCCCCCAGAGTAATAATGGAACTACGGGGTTGAGACTCATAAACAACATGACGTTTCCACATATATAGTTGGCCCATAAAAACATCACAGACACCAAGAGGGGCAATATAACACACTACCTCATACTTGAAGGGATGGATTCCATAGGTCAGGTGACACTCCTGGCTGACACAAAGATCTCATCCCTGGTTGAAACCATCTGATGTTGTATGGATGCAGGTGTGGTGTTGTCGACAACCCCAATTATTTGATGACCTCAACTAACATGAGGTTCTTCTAGTTGTCTCTATCAACAATGAAATGAAATAGGGTCCCCCTCACCCACATCTATGAATGGAAGAGGCACTCCCCTCTTCAGGATTTGTCGGTTCTTCTGGTTGAATTGTTGTGGTCGTGATAGTAGTAGTGGGGTCTGCATCGATGATCTGTCTTTTTTCATTATTTTATGGATCATATTCCGAACCAGGGTTCGTCTCCTTATCTTTGACCTCAACCACCAATTACTATTTCAAGTGACATTCATCGGTGTTTTTCCTGGGGATTTTGTGGAATTCGAACCACTTCCAAGCGCCATTCTTCATCTTTCCTTTACCCTTATTTTCCTATGTCTTGGACTAGTTGTCAGGAGGTTGTTTCTTAGGGTTGTCTTTATCATGCTTTAGTTGTTGTGGATTTGCAGACATGAACTCCCATTTGTTCTGGTGCCTAAATTTCTTCTCTATTTTGAAAGCATATCGATAGGAAATGCCCAATGATGAGAGGTTTAGGAAATCCATTTTGGTTTGGATGTACCTATGCAAAACCCCATGGTATTTCAAAACCGGATTTCACTTAGAGTCTTTGATACCCAACTTGGTGCACAAGGTATGGAAAGTATTTGTGAGCTCCAAAACTATTTGGCTCTTCTCTTGCTGCAGTGTGGTCCATCTCATGTACTGTTTGTCATAGTTATCAACAGGGTAATATTGTTCCTTGACCGCATCCACAAAAAAATCCCAAGTGGGCTCAACCCCATATATTCCAGATTCCTCTATGGAATTTTGCTCCCAGTAATTTTCCCACCAATGTTTGATATGGGGGATATCCTTGAGGAGTGTGAAGGTGATATTTTCCCTGTCAGAAAAATTGTGAACAAAGAAATAACCTTCTAGCATATTTAACCATTTTTCTAAGGCATCCGCGTCTATCTGACTTTCAAATATGGGAATATCAAAATTAACTTGTACCTTGAAGGGAGAATTTCCTCCAAAGTTGTTGCTTGATGAAGGTGTGCATGTTGCTATCGGAAGGCGTTGAAGGATGAGGGAAAAAATCTCTATCATTTTGTCCCTCTGTCACACGAGAGCTTTCTCAAGCAATAGGTTAATAGAATCTTATGATCCATCATTTTTCTTTTCTTTCTCCATGGAGGGTTTCTTGGGCGTGTGAGAGAAATTTTCCTCAAGAGAGACAAGCTCAAGACGAACTTGCTATACTCAGACCTCATCGGGGACATGCATTGAAAAATGATCAAGAGCGACCTACTTTGATACCACTGATCCAGATTATTTTCGGAACGAAATGAAAGGAGAGATATTATAATGAAATACACATAAATATTGTCAGAAACAAAGAAATACAACAATACATGATTTCTATTAATGAAATAAATGTACAGAGAATGTAAAAATTCATAGTGCAAGGCTCATGGCTACAATGGTGGCAACGTTATCTATGAGAAGAGATGTGATGACTATGCTCATTCACAAGAGGATGAGTAAAATGAGGTCATGAAGGCCTTTTTATAGTAAACATGAATTCCAAAACTCTAGACGTCCAAAAACCTAACCCTAGGAGATCAAGTGCCAAAATTCATGTGGGCCCCATTGGGGTAGGTTAGTACATCAACTTCACGGGGTCGTAACTTTTTCATACGATCTTCATTTTAGGTATGTGATAGCCTGTTGGAAAGGTATTTTCGATAAATATGCATTATGCCATAAAAATATAACCCTATTTATATTTTGACTATGAAAATCCAAGAAAACATTGTTTAGGGCCCCAAAACGACCCTGGAACTACAAAAAGATGTACTCACATGAAAAATTCCAAAATAAGCCAATTGGAATAGGCGGGATGCCACCATTATCCCTGGATGTTGTGTAGGTCTTCATGACATCCCCAGAAGTGCAGAACTCACAATTACAAAGAGATGTCCCCATTACAGAGAAACATGTTGAACTGAAAACTGTTAAGATGAGCCAATTGGAATTTGGATAGGTGGGTGGCCACCAATATCCACTTGGATCAAGGAATGAGTCTCTTATAGAGATGGATAGGATAAACTCATCCAAATTACATGATGACGGTTCCAAAACTAAATTTTTTTCATTAATTTCTTCATCATTATAATATGGGGCATTAGGGACATCATCATCCAAAATCTTCAAAACTACACCATTTTTTGTTCTCTTGCAATATCCTTATTCCAATTATTCACAGAGCTTTAGACCCACATATTTTTGCACAATATTATCATTTATCCCTTCTTCAAATTGATTATTACATTCCTCAAGCTCTGTATCCAAATCTGGGTCTTTTTCCTCAATTTGGATTTTCTTAGCCAAATGAACAAAACCACCTTCATTTCTAGCGCCATAATTTAGAGGATCCTTAAAATGCATCAAATAGAATTCATGATTTTCATGAGTTGATTTCAAGTTGTTAGTTTTATAACTGAGTATATGAGTATCCACCCTTTTAACTTCAAAAAGTAGCGGGAATTCTGTATCATCCATGGTATCCCTAACATGATTTTGAGTTGTGACTAGTACATCCTCAAAGTTTTCTTCAACTTGATCAAGGTGGCCAATTTTTCTATCTTCATATTGTTTCTTTACAACTTGATCACCTTTACATTCAATATTTTTTTAGTATAGATAAATTTAGATGTGGGGTTAGGTTGATCACACAACTCCCTATCTTTATCAATGTTGTTTTTGGAGGATGCAAATTGATCTTTTTCCAAGTCTGGAATGTCCCTTTCAATGACACTCTCATAAATTTCAATAGGAGTGTAGGGATGCCCTCGTTGTATATATGTGATATCCTCCTCAACAATTCCCCTGTCATCTTTCAAAAGGTGAAGAAGACCTTCAACTTGCAGGGTGTTGACCCAAAAGTGTGCTAAGTCTTTCATTAATTTTATTTTGTGTTTTTCCTACACTTAGAAAAATTTTCGTTTTTTCACGGGTTCATGAGTCATTTCCATCCTTGTACAAAGTTCTTCCTTATCCAAAATGCACCCATCGCATTCCGTCGTATCCACTTTACACCAACACTTAGATTGTTGAGACTCTCTCATGGGTTCATCACATACTCTCATTCAAGTCCAAAGTTCCACCACTACCAAAATGCACCATCATGTTTTGTGATCCTCATTTCGCACCATACTTGGAACTTTTTCTAATGTTTCACTGCAGGTTAAGCTCACTCATCCGACTTACTTGATTCTCACCACAAATTTCTCATCTGCTTCATTATACTTAGCCAAATTTTGAACACTTCACCGTGGGTTTGTTGTTCATATCATAATTCTTCAAAACATTTTTCTCTCATCTGTCCGACCAATCCAAGTCTCATACTTAGTCATTTCTTGAATATTTTCACTGCGGGTCCACAGGTTTGTGCTCGTACTCCTACTTATATCCAATCCTTTGTCGCACATGGTGATACTTATCTCTGTTGTCACTCTCCCCGAGGCATATTAAAAATAAATCTTACAGAAAATAACAAATAGTTAAAATCTTAAAAGGTCATTATTAATGGCGACCTTATCGAGACCATCCACCAATAATTCAAATTTAAGTCATATTAATCTTTCTTTGAAAGAAGGGTATTGAGGTATATTATGGTAAAGGGATCTTGATTTGGTATTAACATTCCAAAAGGCAATGTATCATTTCTACGAAGTTTACAATTTATTTGTTTCTTCTTTTAAGAAACTCATATTTGGATCCAATACATCAAGAATTTATTTAGAAGCAACAACCTTTCCGGATAAAAGAGGAAGTTTCTAAGTGATGGACCATTACAACATCGTCAGGATTTATTGTGCTCAAGAAATTCCTTTTTACATTCTGTATTATGTACCAAACATTATATTTGTGATTGAAGATAGTAAATGGTACATATTTTTGGCTCACTTCTTCCATGAAATAAGGAAAAAACAAAATTATTCCCCTACCAAGGAAAATTGATGAAATAGTATTAAAGAATGTTGCAAACATTGATGAATATGAAGGTCAATTTGAACAGTTTGATTTAAATTTGGAACAAGAAATTAAAGGATTTGACCTAAATCAATTGTTCATGTAACATACGATCTTTGTGGGTTATAGTATCTCATATGCAAAAAAAAATCTATCTGGAGAAGAGGAAGATGAAGACAAAAACCCCGAGGCATTTCCTATTGAAAATATTGACATTGTTATTAGTAACAATGAACCACATTGGCAACATGGAAGAATTGTTAATGAAAGGAGTATTCATTCTCCTTATGTATCTCAGAGAAGCGGCCCAGAAAAAATAAGTCACAGTGAGTAGCACAAGAATAAAATAATTCTTCAGTCAATGATTCCGATGATGGAGGAGATCAAAGCCCTCCCAAGGGAAATTTGGAACGACTTCACAAAGTTCCTGTAAAAAGTAAAATAAAAGGAAAACTAATCAACAAGAAGTAGAGGAAGCCACACATGAAAATGAACTTGTTCTTGAATACATGGATTTGGATTCCAATATTGAAGATACATAATTTCTCGATGAAGAGAAAAGATTTCAAGAAAGTCAGGAAGTTGCAGCCAAATTGGAAGCACAGGAACCCATTTTATTTGAAGAAGAATATTTTATTGTGCATAATGCTATGTTTGATAAAGATTCAAATAAATTAATCTTTGAAAGAATTCATTCCAAAAACAAAAAGGTTCAAGGAAGGTCAAGCTCAAAAGTTGAACTTAGACGGATTCCACTGTCAAAGATGGTAAAAATCCATGAAGCTAAATGAATGACCTTGAGATGTTAGTGGGTGAAATGGACAAGGAAAATTCCATATTTAAAGAAAGAATTAAATAACTTGAGAATGCTTTGATACCGCCACCCATATTCTCCAGTACGATTGCCACTATTCAAACTTAGAGGAACTTTGAGGGAACACCATAATCAAGTTCAAAATTAAGAGGGAAATCAAGCCTACTCAGTGTTGTCAGAAGGTATGTTGGGGAGAACATTAAAAAAAAAATGTCTCTCATTCTTGAGTCATGGGAACTTTTGAATATTCTTGTTTATTTGGGGTCCAAAATTACAAATCTAAGACAATACCTCAAGGACGATCTCGATAATGATGAGGGTTTTTATAAAGATGTTGCTATTACATTTCTTTTAAAAGTCTCAGGCATGAGTGAATTAAAAATAAAGGAAAAATATTTATTGTCCCCCACTTGTATAAAACAATTAAAAGCATGCTATATTAATAGAATAAAGACTTTAAAATATTGGTTGATTGTGACACTTTAAGTGTAAAAAAAGGGGAGTTATATTTGAAATTGATTGTGTTAGATTTGGTAGGAACCACTGGGGAAGTTCAAGAACCAAAATTAATATTAAATTATATGCTAGTGACAAGAGAATAGTTTGAAGAACATCTGGAGATATTGAAGGCCATGTTAGAGGAAAAGTTTAACAATTTGATCGAGTACATAGAGCAAGAAGTCGAAAGTTGGCTAGTTAGCTATGTTAATAAAAATGAATATATTGAAGATACATTACACAAAATTTCAATTGACTTTAGAGATATTTAAATAACAGTATTCGACATTAAAATCAAGCAAGAGATAATTGTCGCGCTTATGACGAATTACATTCAAAATTGATTAAAGTAAGTTTTAATCAAAATAACTGAAGAAGATTAAGCAAAGTTAGTTGGTACTGGTCATGTAACTGCAAAAAAAGAGAATACAAAAGGAACATCAACCAACATATAGTGAGTGAGATAAATCCATCATAGTAAGTAAATGATCACATCCTCCTCTATTATTTTTCTCTTCTCATTCAGGAATCATCCAGTTGTGTCTTGTCGTTCTTGAGAAAACATAACCGATTTCTAATCACTTGTCTCCTTCTTCTTTCAAGGTTCATCCCTGTTCCACTTTCATTTTATGGTCCATGTGAGCCCAATCCCAGTCCATTTGGATGAATACCATTTTATTTTATTTCCAGACTATTAAATATTATTATTATTTTTTGAAAATCCTAGAGAACTATTTTGGGGTTAAACTTTAATGATATCTTGAACTCTGAGTTTTCAAGCATAAGATATTTAAAGTTTCCCTCTCATATTCTTTTTTATTTTAAATTAAAAACTCTTTTAAATTTCTCTCAATTGTGAGCCTTTATTTTTCTTTCTCGTGAATGTGATCGAAATTATGATATTGTGATGCATGTGAAAATCATATTATTTTTCATATAATTGTTATTTATTTGTGTACAATATTTCTGCATTTGTTGTATTTTAGTATTTGAAGATTCATGGTTCTATTCTCAGGAATTATTTTTGTGAATGTATATTGTTTTCCAATCAGTGATATTTTACATTTTCATTGAGCGATAAAGATTGGGGTTTGTTTTTTAGTACTCTCCCATTTTGATACTTTGGTCCAAAGTTATCAAGATTTATCTTTAAGAAAATACAGAAGAGCACCACCTCTATAAAATGCAGTGGGATATTTTATCCTCATGAGGTTTTTTTTGGACCTTAACCGATCTAAACAACGACAATTTTGGCGAAAATACTGGGGAGAACAAAAGGTCGGTTTCACAGACCAGAATCTTCATGACTCAGCTTGAACCTAATAAACCCAATTACAAGTTTTATTAGGAAATCAAACAAGCATTTCGCATCAGTTGTATGATTTGGTATTATCCACGGAAATAAGTCGAGAATATCTTGAAATATCGTGGGGAACCCTCACCCATGAGGAAGAAAGATAAATTGCAAGAAGACAAAGAAGAAGGGATAGAAATTAAAGAAGAAGGGATAAAAATTAAAGAAGTTGGAATCATATAAAGGACCAATAACAAGAAGCAAGAGTAAAGAAATTCAATTACTTGAAGTTGGTGAAACCTCGAGAACAAAAACAAGAAGAACTCTAAAAATGGGAGACAGAGAAGAAATAAGCGAAGTTCTTGTGAATCAAGAAGGAAGTTGAAGATTCCCAAGAAGAAGGGCTAGTTCAAGCCCTCTTAATTTGCAAGAGAAGCAACATCAGTTGTTGACTCTTCCATAAGGAGTTCTACCAGTATTCTTAGGAGATGGAAGCACAGAACTGAAGATACATCTAGACCAATTGTTGGCAATGTTGGAGATACTTCACACACACCTAGGATTTATTTTTCCTAAGGTTTTCCCTATGTTTACTAGTCATTATTCAGTCTCCTATTGTCTAGGGATAATATTCCTCTAGGAGAATATTCTCTTCAATTCACAGTTCATTTTGATCAATTGAGTGGAGTCTAGATGCCACATTGGGATCATCACCATGCAGTGTTGGGACCATCACCATCTAATGCACATTTTCCTTGGGATTATCACCATACTAGAACATTACTCAGGATTCCTTGATCTCCTCCTCACTTCACTTTGTTTTGGTCAGTTAACTAAAGACTGAGAGACTAGTTAACTCAGACTAGGTGGTATTTAACTCCCGTAACTACCCAAGAGACTATACTAGGTGGTACATTATTCTAGACCACCACTATGGTGCATTGGCTTCTCCTCCAGTGTGCATTATTTGAGTTATACAGATTATATCATATGTAAATTATCATTCATTCATTTTGTTAATGGTATTTCTGCCATTCTTTCTCTCTTATTTCTCTTTTCTCATATTTTATCTGCAAACTATGTATGTCATTTGCTATCTAGATCTCTTTTATGCAGGTTCATCACATTTACATGGTGTCAGAGCCAAAGGATTTCTAGGAAAAAGACACACCAGATCCTTTTTGTAGGTACCAAATATTGAAGACAATGGAAAAATGGA
>SNQJ01S0172733.1:969-20408 GCA_010110895.2 Picea sitchensis
TTTTATGTGTATTTGATGCATGATTGGTACATATTTGGTGCATGGTTGATGCATTTGTTGATGGTACAGGTTGAGGTATAGGTTGGTGCATGGTTGATGCACTTGTTTATGGTACAGACTGATTACAGGTTGTTTGGTATAGGTTGATGTATGGTTGATGCAATTTTTTATGGTACAGGTTGATTACAGGTTGTTTGGTATAGGTTGATGCATGGTTGATGCACTTTTTGATGGTACAAGTTGATTACAGGTTGATTGGTACAGGTTGTTACATTGGTATATCTCATAGTGATAGTGTGACAGTGGTTCCATCATTCTACTTCTACGTCAGGGCAAGGACAGGTGGTTGTAGCCACCTTCTAGTTGTAGCCAAAGAACATAGGGGGTTGTGGCCTCCTTCTGGTTGTAGCCATAGAATTGGGAAGTTGGAGCTTCCCTTAGGTTGTAGCCTGAGAAACTAGGGGGTTGGAGCCTCCTTCCAGTTGCAGCTGGAAAACAAAGGAAGTTGGTGCTTTCAATGAATGTAATTCTTCAAGACATATAAGAAAAAATATTCTATAGTTTTCTCCCGCTTTGGGTTTCCACATAAAAACAATGGTGTACTGTGTATGTGTATGATTTCTCATTTGTTCATTGTTTATTTACTCTGCAATTATTGGATGATATTGCTACATTGATAGAACACTTGCATTTTATGGTGAAAAAGGATAAAATTGCTCTATTACTGTTTCACCCATCCTCTCAGTAATCCAACAATTGGTATCAGAGAAGGTTCCTTTAGAAATGAGTTTAACCACTGAAAGGTAGGTCATGGAGAGAAACAACATGTATAAAAATGGAATACCACATTTTTATGGACAAAAGTATGCATTTTGGAGCAGAAGGATGAAAACATATATACAGGCACAGGGATTTGAAATTTTCCAATCAGTTGTAGATGGATACAAAGAAACAACAGTTTTGTCGACAAATTAAAGAGCAATAAAAATCAGGAAAAATAATTCCAAAGCCACAGATGCACTTCTGAATGGTCTTTGTGAATCAGTTTACACCAAAGTTATACATTGTAAATCCGACAAAGAGATTTGGGACAAGCTTCAAAATATTTATGAAGGGGATTAAAAAGTCAAAGCAACAAAGCTTCAAACTTACAGAGGTCGGTTCGAACAACTAAAGATTATGTAAGATGGAATATTGCATCTTTCTTCTTATGAGTCGATGAAACAGTGAATGCAATCATAGGATTGAAAAAAGAAATTAAAGAATCTATAATTGTTCAAAAGGCATTAAGATCTCTTCCTATGAGATTTGATCCTAAGGTATCAACACTAGAAGAAAGAGCATATCTAGACTCAATAAGCATGGACAAACTACATGGAATCTTCACAGCATATGAAATGAGAACTGAACAGGAAAATCTAGATATAAAAGAAGCAAATTTCAAAGAATCCAAAAGGTCAAAGCAAAAGGGAAAGAAAAAAGAAAAAGAACATAGCAACAACAGTGACATCTCCGAAGATGATGAAGAAATGGACAACTTTGTCAGAATATTGAAAAAGGGAACCAATGGTAGATATAAAGGTAAGTTTACTTTGATTTATTTTAATTGTGATGGTATTGGTCATTTTGCTAACAAATTTTCTCATAAGAAAAATACGAGGAATGGTGAAGATTACTCAAATAGAAAACAAACATATAAAGGAAAAAGAACCACAAATAAAGTTTTCAAGAAAAGCTTATGCACAAAGAAGACATCTCATCATCAGATCAAGATGAAGTCAGTGACAGCGAGAAAGGAAGAGTTATATTCATGGAAGTAGAAGACTTTGACAAAGAAGACATCGAAGAAGAATATGACGAGGCAGAAGTTGACTACCGAGAAGAATTGTTGTGTGCCATAGAAGTTATAAGAAGAGAAAAGAAGAAAAACAAGAAGCTACAAGAGGAACTAGACAAGAAATAATACACGCAGGAAATAGAACAAATGATCACAAATTTGAAGGTTCAAATAGAAGAAGATAAAAGAATTGAATAAGAACTCAAAGCATAGCTAGAAGAAAGAGACAGGATCATTGGAAATTTGGAAGAAGAGATTGTCACATTAAGAAAGGATTTTCAAAAGAGAAATATGCAGAACAACTCAAAAGTTTTGGATGACATTATCAGTAGTTAAAAACCTCATCATGACAAGTCCGAACTTGGATACAATCAGACAGAAAAGGGATCAATATCCAAAACAATAGATCAAGAAACATATCCAAAAAGCTATGCAAAAAAAATTTAAGGGGATAGGAAGATCTACAAGGAATATTATAGGGACACTCCTCCACCAAGAAGATTCAAATTTCAGAATCAACAACCGATGGATAGGCCTCGGGAAAAAGAAGGATTCAGAAGAGAAAATCCTTTCAGAAGACCTTCAACTCCGAGGTATCAAACTATATTTTTTGGTTTATGTTATGCATGTAATAATTTTGGACATAAAGCTATGAATTGCAGAGCTAACAATAGAAACATAAACAACTTTGAAATTAATACACAAAAGGGTTATCCAAGAAGGCCTAGTGAAACACAAAGAATAATTTACAACAGGTTTGAATCATTGAGCACTGAAGTGGAATGATACAAGTGAAACAACTTTGGACACATGGCCAAATATTGCAGAATGACAGTTCCTCCTAGAGAACCACAATAGAACAACAACAACCACAGACAGGAACCTCATAAGAGAACATGGATAAGAAATCATAATCACTATAGCAATGAACAATGCACACTTGCTCTACAAGCTAGGAAGAAGAAACGTGGTTGGTACTTTGACAGTGGTTGTTAAAAACACATGACAAGTGATAAATATAGGTTTCTTACATTAAGAAAGAAAAGATATGGATCAGTCTCCTTCAGAAATGATGATTCAACTAAAATCATTGGAAAAGGTACAGTCAGAATTGGAAACAAGAATACCAAGGCATAAAATGTTCTATTAGTAGAAGATATGAAACATAATCTTCTAAGTGTGAGTCAAATGTGTGACCAAGGTCATAAAATTACTTTCGATTCACAAAAGTAAGAGATAAGAAAAGAAGGTTCAGGAAAATTGATTGCAATAACTGCAAGAACTTCAAGCAACATATATGTACTATGTGAAATTGGAAATGAAAAGTTGTGTCTATGAAAAGAAGATGAAAGTTGGTTGTGGCACAGAATAATGGATCATGTTAGCGCTCAAATATCCTTTTAAATTTTTAAACGTCTTCATAATTTCATGCTAAATTTTTAAAACCTTCGGTCTTTTACCCATTTGTTGTAATCCTCAAATCTTCCATCGAGCCCTGATAAAGTTCCCATTGATCATTTTTTGCCTAGTATTTTTGTGATCCTTGTCCTTTGGTTTTGCAAATGATGTTTGGTCTTTCACATTTCTTTGGGCAAATACAAGGAAAAGCCAAATTTAAGTTTTATGTCAATGTCATGTTTTTATTGGATCTAGTTTTTTTTTTTTAATTTTGAATAAAAAGTTTATTGGCCTAAGGGCCAATTCAGTAGTCAACACCAAGAGCCATAAAGTTAAATTCGGTCTTTCAGGCCTATTTACAGGTCTTCATTGTTTTTATCAAAAGTTTGAGGATCAAAGGCCAAGCTCCAAGCTCCTAGTCCCCGAGCTAGCACCTGCACATATAATCACGTGTTAGCAACAACACATAAACCAAACAAAGCCTAGTGCAAGCACCAATCTCAAAACCACTATACCTATATCATTGATAAGTTATGTGACCATAGTCCATATAAAGGCCAACATTGTTTAATTCCTAATGCATGTGGGATCTAGTATGAGAGGTTAAAATAAAAATAATAAAACACAGTCCAAAGTGCCATGTGCCAAGATCGCAACTTCCAAGAGATCATGCTTCTAGAAGTTGATTTTAATATCAAGTTGTTTGCAGAGATTGAGGTCTTGTGCCCAAATAACAAATTTGAAGTCTACAGTTCATCAATGCACAACTTGAAGTGACAATGGTGATAGCTATAGGTGCCAAATATTGTATAGGTGTTGATTTTTTATTAAAAAACTTGTAGACTGCCAAACAAACCCTTTATCAATTCATATAGCGTGAGATATGGCCAGGCAGATATCTCGTCGACAAATAACTATTTTTAACAAGTGTTAAATATTCTTACGCTAGCTCGAGGCCAGAATTTAAAGTCCCTTCCAGCTGAAGAAAATGTGGAGGCTCTTTGTTGGCATAGGGGCAGACCCAGGGTTCAATGCTCAAGAGTGCACCAACAAAACCCTAACTACCAGCCCTTTCGGTAACACCTGCAAAGCAGATGAAGTCTCACCCGAGGTAGAGGTAGGGGTGGTTGCAAGACTCAGGTGTCTGCAACCTTAGTTGGGACACAGATATGTGACTATATATTTTTACAGGGCACTTAGCATAGATCCTTCATCAATATTTAACCCGTCTGGTACTTTGCAGATAGCACAGAGCATCGCAATGAATACTTATACTAAATACGATTCCGTACTTAGACACATAAATATAGGTTAGATTCAACAAATCAAGCACTAAGCATCTTATATATTAGATCTAACATTCATTCATATATCATCAGCACAAAGCATAACTAGATATACTTAATCATATCAAGCACTTAGCCAAGAAAGAGATAAACACATTAGAGTGAAGCACAGAGCACTATACACACAGTTACTGTGGTTCACCCCCACCCTGGGGCTATGTCCACAAAGTCTTCTTTATATTATCTTGGTCAAGCAGTTACAACACAGAGCTTCAATGACCCTTACTTCGCACAGGACAAAAGATCTGCGCAGCTCGCTAGATCCTTCTTCCTTGCTTTTTAGCACAAGACTACAAGAACTTGCACTTAGCTTTCCAATCCCATGCACAAAGCACTCTAAGATACATCCGATCACACATATCCAGTTACTAGTACTAAGCTTTCAGCTATACATCACATAGATGTACTACATTACTATCATACTACTTCTCCGCTATTTCCATTGGCACATTTATAGATTACAAAATGGGCCTAAGCGTGGGTAAATCCATGGGCCGACATTCCTTTCCTGTTAGCTCAACCCAAAACCCTAAAATGGACCCAAAAATAGGTCTTGCTTCCTTAGCTTCCACTTCGCATTGCGCTCCTTCTTTGGCAAGTTGTCCTAGTCCCGAAAGTGGTCAAATATGACCAAGTATTCTTCAAAACTTGGTCAAGGGCCAACAGGCCCCCAACACTCACCTGTGATTCATCCCGAGTCACTGAGGTCTGACCAATTCTGCTTTGAACGCCTCGAGATTGGCTCGAGCTACTTTGACCTGCTGCAGTGCGACAACCTCTTGTTCAGTAAATTCCTGGATTGTTGTGTCATTGAGCTATCCTTCCAGGCATTGTTCTGCAGTGATGACACCCTGTTCGAGTACAACTCCCTGGATTTCAAGTTCGATGAACAGTTGGCATGCCTTCTCTTGGAGTGGTTGCATTCATTGAGAGACTTCCATTAATTTACTTTGCAACGTGTGTACTTGTTGTTGGGTTATGCATTGTTCTGCGAACCTCTTCATTCTTTCAACTGGGGTCATGGAATTTAGCTGCACTTGTAGCACATCTGCATGTTTCTTTGCTTCCTGGAGTTGTGCCTCCAATGTCTTCAATTCTGGATTCTCTGCAAGGGTTTCATAAGTCTGGGCGCTTCTAGTGCTTAGCTCCCTACATTCTGAAGCCAAAGTTTTTAATCGGTCGACTGTGCTTCGAGCAGTGGTTTCTCTTAGATCTCTTATCTCTTGGGGTGTCTCAGGCATGGTGCGAAGCTCCAGATCCGTGATGCGTTGTTGAAGTTGCTGGATTACTTCTTCCAGTTGGGTCACCTGCTGTGGGAGACAGTCTTCCATCTTCACTTCTATGATCGTCATAGAGTGCAGTGATTTGTGAACTCTTTCCTGAACTTCAAGTTGCTATGCTAGCAACTGGTCCTTGCTCTGTTGTAACTGCTTGGCCCGGGGTCGCTTTACTCTGTTGTAGCTGGCGCTTTTTCCTCCTCTGCCGGCTTGTAAGGCAAAGTACGCTCTATTCAACTTCACGCTTGTAAGGCAAGCTGCTCCTATTCTGCCTTCCTCCGTTATTCTCCATGTGTGCTTTGTTCTTGTGCCAAAGCCTGGGTGGCTTGTGTTATGTCTTCTTGAGCTCGTCGAAGACGAGCTTTGACTTTCTTTGTGATCTGGCATAATTGAGTGGGCTCATCACTTGTTCCTGGTATTTCCATTGTTAAGGGCACTGTAGAAATTGCTTGGCTGGGCCGGAGTGCCTGCTGCACTTCTTCGAGTTCACCTGTGATCTGACGGAATAGCTCCTCCTTCTTTGCTTCTTTATTTTCTGCGAGCTCTAGTGAAACATCATTTAGTGCGGAAATTAAGAAGTCAAAATTATCTGGGGTAAGGGTAGTTTTAAGCGTGGTCTGGGTGGCCTTAGCTTTATTTCGAGATGAGAGATTTGGTGGGGTAATCTTCCTTTTCTTGGAGGGATCTTCCTCGTCCCTAGGCGAAGTAACCTCACCTTTGCTTTGTTCAACTTATGTTCCCCCTAGTTCTTCTTCATCACCCCCCTTCGCAGGTGAGAGCAAAGCAGTCTTCATGGATGTGTTGTGGGTATCTTTAACTTCCACATCCTTCTTAGTCTTGCGCGGTCCTGGTGTATCCAACATAGCTTCAGGGCTATCTACGTTGGACATCTCTGCGGGGTCTGCTGCAACAAGGAGGTCTACCTACCATTCCTTGGTAATCTCCTCCAAGTCATCTTCTATCAGCTTGTAATATGACTGGAGTTGTAGTTTGTGCTCATCTGCGCACGTTGTGATGTAGGTGAAGTGATGATTTGCGCTGAATTTCATCAAAGGTCTAAACCTATGAAGCGTGTTGGGTGTGATGTGTGGTGTAGACTGAATGGCATTCTTCAATTGAGTGTAGTAAGAATGGAAGACGCCATTGGACTGCCACTGTTTGTTCATGTCGCTGGAGTACCACAACGTACAGAACTTCACGGCCAGTGGTTTGAAGGGTTCGATCCCTGGGAAAGTGGCTCCCTCGGGCAGTTCCCAAGCTATGAAAGTGATGAGTATGAGAAACTAACTAAAGTGGAACTCATACCCTTGGTCCTGCGCTTGTCTACAGTCAAGCTCTAACTGATTTATAAGGTATTTTGCCCAGTTCATTTGTAGTCCCTCTATGCACTTCCCTGCGAGGTCAAGTACAAATCTGGTCACCTGTGTAGGTTTGTTTTTTCGGACTAACTTTCCTGTGATCAACTGGAAACCAAAGCATACTGTTGCATTCTCAATGGAGGCTACCTTGTAACCTCGCGTGCCTTTCTCCAGATCTCCATGTGTGTCTTTTATTCGTTGAGCAAGAGCGCGATCTGCGATCTTTCCCGGGTAAAATTCCTGGGGGTCAGGGTCCTGCATGCTTAGCCCAGTGATCCGATTGATTAGAATCGGATCCACAGTGATGTGGTGGTCCAACCATAGGTATCCTCCGTGGTAGCAGGACAACAACAGTCTAACGCATGCATTTACTTCCTGATGTCTCCCGAAATGTGGAATCTTTATCACATTAAGGAGGGTTGACTGCGCAAGGTTATGGGTCCATTGTTGTGGTACAATCTCGGGGTTCTTTCCTTTTGTAATAGTCAAGTACTTATGCGGGGATAGCATATTGTATACCTTGCGATCTCTAAGGTTGAAATCACTAAATTTCAGCTTGGTGAGCTTCTCCTGGTCAGCATGAACTGCGCGCACCCCTTTCGGGAGGTACTCAGTGACTACAGCATAGTCGAAGTCTCTGGGTATAGTGTCTCGATTCAATGTTCCTCTTAGTGGGGGGATATATTTAGGCAAGATGCTTGGGATCATTTTCACAGTGGCGAAGTCGTTTCCGAGCTTAGATCATCTTTTCGAAGGCGGTCGGGATGGTCTTGCTTGATCAGTGGAGGGGGAAGTTGGAAGTGCACCCAAGGATGATGCCTATACACCTGTAGACATTCTGCATTCTGACATGACTCTCTCAGTCATTAAATCAATTATAACTTCTTCAACAATTTTCTCAGCAGCGCTGAGCTTGTTCGACATACAAACTTGGGTCAGTTGGCTCGGGTGCAAAAAGAATTCAGAGACTACAGTGAATAGTACGGCAATGATCTCAGGGTAAGTAAATCTCAGGGTTCACACTCAAATTCTCAATTAGAAAAAAATATTCTCGGTGCGTGGCATGATGGGTTAAGTAGGCACTCTCATCAATGGTTTTCTTGCAATGGACATGTATCCTTCATTAACTTCGTTCTATCCATTCTGGTGCTATCCAACGGTCTAGTGGTAACCCATAACTGCTTTCTGATCCATTCAGAGCAGCGGTCGAACGGGTATATCGGTTCCAACGGATATATTGCTTCGTCATGGCGAAGTACTCTATGTCATTGTTCTAATATCTCGGCGAAGCTCCAATTTTGCAGTTCTTCTTATTGTGAAGTGTCCTCTAGAACCTCTTGTAACCTTACAGTATTAGCCCTTTTCTTTCTTAACTTCCTAGCCTTCTTCCCAATGAGCTTCGTCTCAGTAATGCTTTTACCATTCTGATGTTTATCTTCTGTGGTCTTAGTTACTTCATGATGTTGAAAGTCTTTCCTAGGGTTCCTTGGTAATACTACTTATGTATCAAAAATAGGTAACTCGATCTTCTATGAGTCCTCAAGTGTTATCTTAGCTTCGTCATCGGAGTTGCTAATATTAAATGTCTACGATTTACTCTTCTGTTCTTGCTTATTATGTTCCAAAACTTTTTCTTCTTCTTTTCGTCTGTCTTGTTCTCTATCAATCCAAGGTTTTCCTATGAGCATGGTAAACGGGGCGTTGTCTTCAACAAATTTAATGATCTCAAAGTCTTCCTCTATCGAAGTTCCATTGACAGTCATAGGTATCCAGGCGAGCCTTCCACATAGGTTTACTAGCTTTCCTCTGAAGAAACTTGTTCCTCCTAGGGAAGGGATCATGGCAGGCTTTCCTATAGCTTCCAAAGTTCTTTCTGGCTTAATGTTCACTTGTGTTTCTTCATCAAGAGTACAGTCAATGTCAAAGTCCCCTATTATTGCTTCGATTTGCTCCTTTTCTTTGAAGATCTCTGATAGCCTAACATGTCGGTGGTCATTCAAGGTATCTTTCATCTATAGCAATACCTTTTTTTATTCTTTCTGGGTTTCTGCTATAATCTTGGTCTCTTGATCTCCTTCATAGTTTGCTTGCTCCATATTCATCTTCTCAAGCCTAGCAATCATTCTAGGGAAATCTAGTACTTCATGGTTCGTGGACTTACAACAAAGGCAACTAGGTCTTCTCCCAGGGCATTCCTTAGCAAGATGTCTTGGTCTTCTGCAACTATAACAGAGGGTTAATCCTCTCTTTCGTTTAGATGTTCCCCAACTCCTTCTGTACTGTGCACCGGGATCATGGTGGCTAGCCTGCAAAAAACTCTTTCTAGGATCCTGCATCCACTTGTTAGTCCAGACATTCTTTCGATGCATAGGTATAACATATCTATCACTATACTTATCAGATCTATTCATATCAAACTTTCTTTTATCTATTAATGCCCTAGTTTTGAAGCTAGGACATAATCTATCAAACATACATAGATCCATGCTTTAGAAACAAAAAATTTCACTTATCTTACTTCTACAAAGCACAAAGATTTCAAATCTAAGACCTTTATCAAATACCTTTATCAAAGCACAGAGCTTACAGATCTTACCTTTTTCTTGCAGATCTGACCTCTTCTTCATAGATTTGACTTATTTTCTTCAGATCTGACCTCTTTTCTTCAGATATGACCTTTTTTTCTACAGATCTGACCTTTTCCCTTCAGATCTGACCTCTTTTTCTCAGCACAAAGCTTCACAGGTCAAACAGAACATTGCACACTAGGGAAACAGATCTATGCACAGAGCTTATTTTGCACAAATCTTCTTCTTCTTCAGTTCCCAACAATCATAGTTCCTATCCCGAAAACGAAACCATTTGTTGGCACAGGGGCAGACCCAGGGTTCAACGCTCAAGAGTGCACCAACAAAACCCTAACTACTGGCCCTTTTGGCAACACTTGTGAAGCAGATGAAGTCTCACCCGAGGTAGAGGCAGGGGTGGTTGCAAGACTCGGGTGTCTGCAACCTTAGTTGGGACACAGATCTGTGATTATATATTTTTACAGGGCAGTTAGCATAGATCCTTCATCAATATTTAACCCATCTGGTACTTCACAGATAACACAGAGCATCACAATGAATACTTATACTAAAGATGATTCCATACTTAGCCACAGAAATATAGGTTAGATTCAACAAATCAAGCACTAAGCATCTTATATATTAGATCTAACGTTCATTCATATATCATCAGCACAAAGCATAACTAGATCTACTTAATCATATCAAGCACTTAGCCAAGAAAGAGATAAACACATCAGAGTGAAGCACAAAGCACTATACACATAGTTACCGTGGTTCAACTCCACCCTGGGGCTATGTCCACAAAGTCTTCTTTATATTATCTTGGTCAAGCAGTTACAACACAGAGCTTCAATGACCCTTACTTCGCACAGGACAGAAGATATGCGCAGCTCGCTAGATCCTTCTTCCTTGCTCTTCAGCACAAGACTACAACAACTTGCACTTAACTTTCCGATCCCATGCACAGAGCACTCTAAGATACTTCCGATCACACAGATCCAGATACTATCACTAAGCTTTCAGCTATACATCACATAGATGTACTAAATTACTATCATACTACTTCTCCCCTATTTACATTGGCACATTTATAGATTACAAAATGGGCCTAAGCGTACGTAAACCCACGGACCGAGATTCCTTTCCTGTTACATCAACCCCAAACCCTAAAATGGACCCAAAAATAGGTCTTGCTTCCTTAGTTTCCGCTTTGCATTGCACTCCTTCTTTGGCAAGTTGTTGCAGTCCCGAAAGTGGTCAAATATGACCAAGTGTTCTTCAAAACGTGGTCAAGGGCCAACATTGTTTGTCAGTTTTTCAACATTGTCGGAAAACAACCTAAAGAAAACCCCAAGTCCTGTCCTATCATAGATTCTTATTTTACCTCAATGAAGCAGCTAACTAATAATCAAATCTTGGCATCTCAAATGAGATTCATGGTTCACGATGTTCTTGATTTGCGTGCTGATAAATGGATTCCTAGACGTGAAGAGATAAAAGATAAAACTATAAATGAGATCCATTCAGACGCTAAAGCAACAAATAGTCCCTCAAAGAGAGAACATGTGGATAGTCGACATGGTGAGATTCATCGCCGCCACAGGAAGCAAGATTATGATCATAGACAACAATATGCAATGTATAGGGATCAGTTATGACAAGGTGTGGATTGCAGTATTAGGCGATTGTTGATCATGAAAATATAGAAGTTGATCATGAAGGGAGGTTAGAGAAGGTTTGGTACAAAATCTCACCAGGAAGACGTGGTTTAAATGACCATATCAGGAGTAAGTATCGTGAAAAGGAGAGGGGCAAATTGCCTGCATATGGTTTTGTGTTATCAGGATCTAGGGTCCCTAGAGGTCAAACTTTTAATAACACTGAAATAAGGACATATGCCATAAATTTTGTTGGGCCTAAAACTCTTGCATAGATCAAACAAGAAAAAACAACCATGAGAGTAGTGAAGAAACGTATATTACACATCTAAAGATCATGGGTCCTCGCAGAATGCCTCTATGAAGAATCAGTCCATTCAGGGATTCAATCTGAGCCAGGGAAATGTTGACTTGTCACCACTTGAGAGAGATGTTGAGAAGGGAGAACTTCTAGCCAGTGACAGTTATACACCTGAACTACCCACTTTTACTCTTGGGGTGGATGACAATGAGGCATCTTATGATGTGGATGCTCTTATAGAAGACCAGCCATCGACTCTTTCAAATGGAGCAAAGCTTGTAGTAATGGATAACCAAGAAGATGATTGATGAACAAGAGTTTTCTTTAGTTTTGGTATCAATTTTGTTTGTCTATGATGACCATACCATATTCAGATATATATAAGAATTATACTTGATATAACTATTTGATCAAAAGAAATGTATATCTATTTTTTCCTGAAATCATTTTCAGTTTGGTTCTGGAAGTATATGAAGAAAAGATATCAAAATATGGTGATCAGAACATTGGTAAGAGAAAATTATACAGTCAACATCAGTCAAAGAAATCTACAGGAGCTCGACCACATCTATTTTGCTTATACTCTGTTCTTTACTAAGGGAATGAAAGCATGCATATGAAGATTCAGGTATCAAACCCTCTCCAACAGTAATATGATATTAAATTGGCAGCAACATTATTAGTTCAGAAGCAATGAAGATATCAACTTCCAAGTCATAATTAAATCAAGTTTTCAAGAATCTCAGTCCAAATTTCCTTCTACAGGTGTTTGCAGCATCTTTCGACCATTTTACACCTATTGCGCTACAAACAAGGGATTTTCCAACGAGGAAGAAAACAAGTTCTAATTGAATTCTATATTTGGTTGAGGATGAATAAGTACGAGTCCCCAGCTGTCATTGAAGCTTCTAGAAAGTGTACTCACCCTCCATCACGCAGAGAAAACTCTCAAAGGCCATAGATCATGATAGGGTTTGACTCCATAAATATAGGATCTCAATCCTATAATTTTGTAATAGATTAGATCATAGACTATTTTTAACTAGTCGATCCCTTTTCAAAGGGTCTTTGTTATCAATTGTAAAGGATATAAAGCCAGTTTTTTCAACAGTGAAAAGGGTTCGAGATTGAAGACTCTATTATACTCTTTACTGTAAGACATTTTGAAAATATATTGAAATAGAATCTTCTTTCATTGTATATTGTTCAGACTTCCATCTTCTGTCTTTTCTATGCCTGTATGTGAATATTATATGAATTTATCTATGTTTATCTAATGACAGATAAATGTTATCTTGTCTCTTCATTGATATACTAGACTCACAAGTATTTTTCCTTGTTATAGATGGCCATTCATATATTCTCTCTTTGTGTGTTTCTGCTAGTATGATAAGCATTCTTCATATATTCACATCTTGATAAAACTTTCTGAACAAGTATAGTTGAAAGCCTTTTATGTTTGAGTGTATCCATGTGTGTTTTGAGTGAATGTGAGCATATCAAGTCATCCAACTTGATCCAAATTTTTACATCATCCAACCAAATAGTTTAATTTACCAAGCTCATTCCCTTTACAGTCAAGGAAAGACTCTTGGAGTGATAACAAAATGGCGTCATTGTCGGGGAATGGAAGTGAGCTAGTTTTCCTGGGAGAACGACACAGATCCTACTTTTGATGGAAGACAAAGGAAGGACACAAAATTGAATATAGCAATATGCTTGGCGACTCCACAATCAAAGACTCCACTTGGGAGGATCATGTTGACAGAAAGATGAAGGGGAAAAAATGTAAAACCAGGTATCATTTTGTGAGCCTTCTTCATGAACTGTTGTTGTTCTTTATTAACTCATCTATGATTTTCCCTTCACACATTAAGAGAATCATCTTATTTTTTGTATATTCAGATGATCATCATCCTTATTTTATATATCCATTTTTAAAAGAAGAAGATTTGCATACTAATTGTATTGTAGATGTTGATTCGGTATCTTTAGCTCAACCAGTTCATAAAGATGATCATTGCATTCAAATCTCTCTTGAATCTAATCAGCCATGTAACCTCGAGGAGATTGAAGTTGTTTCAAAACATATCCATATCTCATCACCTTCTGCTTTTATTATTGAGCCTTCTGATCAACTTGTTAATCCTCGTGATCATCCCACTGCTTTTCAAACTAGAATCATAATGAAGATGTTCAATCCTTTAAGGCTACCATATCACCTTAACCCTTATCCTTTGGATTACCTTAAACATCTTCCCTGGTTTTCTGGAGGGGATCATGTCACAACAGAGAGGTATTTGGGGGATTTTGAAAACTTTGTTGATCAATTCAAGATTATACATGATGATGTTGTTATGAGGTTTTTATCCAAATATTTATTTAGAGATGTTGTTGAATGGTTTAAGAATTTGAGGGCTGATTCAATTGGCTCTTGGATCGAGTTGTCTAACGCTTTTTCAAAGCATTGGGGTGAGAACAAATCTTTTGATTTATACCTTGTTGGTTTTTATTCCTTGAGGAGAGAGGAGGAAGAAGATTTGTCTATATTTAATAGAATATTTTATAACATTTATCAGAGCATGCCCTTGGAGATCCGGCCTACTGAGATCACTGCCATGGTATACTATGTTATGGCGCAACATTCAGAGCTTGTCCTTATCCTGTTAGAAATGAAGTCTTCATCTTTAGCATATTTATTTGAAGATGCCCAAGAAATTGAGGAGAACATCTGTGCTTCTAAGAGAGTTTGAGATCTAGTTTACTTTGAACATCTGCATGCACGGGAGCAAGGAAGCTGCCAATATGTTTCAATTTTTGAGAAAGAAGACAGTGGTTATGAAGCAGATCTTGAACAACAACAAGAGTGTGAGTATATGTCAGATTGGAAATTAGATTCCCTAATGTTTGCAGATGTTTCTATGGACAGGTATGCATGTCAATTTCATGAATAGTTTTCAAACAATTTCTAGGATGAGATAATTGATGATTGCATTGACAACTATATATTATTAGTTGATCATAATCAATGTGATTTAAACCTTGTTTTATCATCATCTTGTGATCATGATTTTGAAGAGAGAGTTGTTGCCACTGATGATCAAGATTTGATCACAAGAGAACTAGAAAGTCATATGTTTGCAAGTAGAGAGGCATTCATGGATGAGGCATTCATCGATCAATATGTTTCTGATATTGGTTTCAAGGATCCGGTTGCAGCCTTGATGGAGTCATATGTTTCAGAGTATGTGAAAATTTCAGCTTTATTTTACTCATCATCACTTCCAAGTGAGTCTTGTTTTCTGAAGGAGTTTTTATCACGGTTGTTACATTTCAGACATCATCTATTGATTAGTGGTATGGACGAAATCTTTTTAGTTTTGAAACTACTTGAATGGTTGTTATGAAAGTTTTCCTTTACTTGACCAAGTTGCAAATTTTGTTAGAGTAGGGTAGTATAGGAAATAAGCTCGCTTTCAGAGCATGTGATTTCTTTCAATATTTTCAGGAGTAGCAGTTAGTTTGCTGAAATCAAAACCTTTGGTCTTTTACCCATTTGTTGTAATCCTCAAATCATCCATTGAGCCTTGAGAAAGTTCCCATAGATCATTTGTTGCCCAGTATTTCTGTGATCCTTGTCCTTTGGTTTTGCAAAAGATGTTTGGTATTTCACATTTCTGAAAAATCCAAATTTAAGTTTTATGTCAATGGCATTTTTTTATTAGATCTAGTTTTTTTTTTAATTTTGAATAAAACGTTTATTGGCATAAGGGCCAATTCAGTAGTCAACACCAAGAGCCATAAGGTTAAATTCAGGATTTCAGGCCTATTTACAGGTCTTCATTATTTTTATCAAAATTTAGAGACTCGAAGCTCCTAGTCCCCGAGCTAGCACATGCACATATAATCACGGGTTAGCAACAACACATAAACCACTCAAAGCCTAGCGCAAGCGCCAAACTCAACACCACTCTACCTATCTCATCTATAAGTTATGTTACCATTAGTCCATATAAAGGCCACCATCATGTGGGATCTGGTTTGAAAGGTTAAAATAAAAATAATAAAACACAGTAAAAGCGCCATGTGCCTAGATCACAAGTGCCAAGAGATCATGCTTCTAGAAGCTAATTTTAATATCCAATTGTTTGCAGAGATTGAGGTCTTGCACCCAGCTAACAAATTTGAAGTCTACAGTTCATCAATGCACAGCTTGAAGTGGCAATGGTGATTGCTACAGGTGCCAAAGATTGTACAGTTGTCGATTTTTTATTAAAAAACTTGCAGACCGCCAAATAAACCCTTTGTCAATTCATATGGCGCGCGATATGGCCAGACATAGATCTCGTCGACAGATCACTATTTTTAATAGGTGTTAAAGATTCTTATGCTATCTCGAGGCCAGAATTTAAAGTCCCCTCCAGCTGAAGAAAATGTTGAGGCTCTTTGTCAGTTTTTCAACACTGTCGGAAAACAACTTGAAGAAAACCCCAAGTCCCGTCCTATCATAGATTCTTATTTTTCCTCAATGAAGCAGCTAACTAATAATCAAATCTTGGCATATCGAATGAGATTCATGGTTCGCGATGTTCTTGATTTGTGTGCTAATAAATGGATTCCTAGACATGAAGAGATAAAAGCTAAAACAATAAATGAGATTAATTCAGAAGCTAAAGCAGCAGATAGTCCCTCAAAGAGACAACATGTGCATATTCGACATGGTGAGATTCATCACGGCCACAGTTAACTAGATGATGGCTAAAAATAGCCTATGGGACAGATTGTTTTTCCATCTGGCTTTTGCATTCGGTCCTTTTCATGTGAAGTTTTACAATAATCGCTCCCAGCTTCTCAACAAACTCTTCGCTGAATAGATTATCCCAGGAATTAGCTGCCAGAATACCTGCATAATTTTCCTTGCTGTCTTTGAGGGCCTCACATTCTAAAATGAAATGTTTTTCTGTTTCCACTTTTCCTGACGAGCACACAAGATGCAATGTACAAGGATCAGTTACAGCAAGGTGTGGATCATAGTATTAGGCGATTTCATGGTAGGATTCAAATAGAGGTTAGCGGTTTGAAAAGAGAACCATTCGACAATATAGAAGATGATCATGAAGGGAGGTTAGAGAAGGTTTGGTCCAAAATCTCACCAGGCAGACGCGATTTAAATGAACATATCAGGAGTAAGTATCACGGAAAGGAGAGGGGAAAATTTCCTGTAGCTGGTTTTATATTATCAGGATCCAGGGTCCCTAGAGGTCAAACTTTTAATAACACTGAAACAAGGACAGATGCCATAAATTTTGCTGGGCCTAAAACTCTTGCACAGATCAAACAAGCAAAAAAACCCGTGAGAGTAGTGAAGAACCTTCTACTGCACATATATAGAGCATGGGTCCTCGCAGAATGCCTCTATGAAGAGTCAGTCCATTCAGGGATTCAATTTGAGCCAGGGAAATGTTGACTTGTCACCACCTGAGAGAGATATATATGATGTGGATGCTCTTATAGAAGACCAGTCATCGACTCTTTCAAATGGAGCAAAGCCTGTAGTAATGGATAACCAAGAAGATGACTGATGAACAGGAGTTTACTTTAGTTTTGGTATCAATTTTGTTTGTCTATGATGACCATACCATATTCATATAGATATAAGAATTATACTTGATATAACTATTTGATCAGAGGAAATGTATATCTATTTTTGCCTGAAATCATTTTCAGTTTGGTTCTGGAAGTATATGAAGCAAAGATATCAAAATATGGTGATCAGAACATTGGTAAGAGAAAATTATACAGTCAACATCAGTCAAATCAATCTACAGGATCTCGGCCACATCTATTTTGCTTATACTTTGTTCTTGCCTAAGGGAATGAAAGCATGCATATGAAGATTCGGGTATCAAACCCTCTCCAACAGTAAGCTGATAGTAAATTGGAAGCAACATTATTAGTTCAAAAGCAATGAAGATATCAACCTCCAAGTCATAATTAAATCAATTTTTCAAGAATCTCAGTCCAAATTGCCTTCTACAGGTGTTTGCAGCATCTGTCGACCATTTTACACCTATTGCGCTACAAACTAAGGATTTGACAACGAGGAAGAAAACAAGTTCTAATTGAATTATATTTTTTTATTGAGGATGAAGAAGTACGAGGTCCCAACTGTCATTGAAGCTTCTAGAAAGCGTATTCACCCTCCAGCACGAAGAGAAAATTGTCAAAGGCCATAGATCATGATAGGGTTTGACTCCATAAATATAGGATCTCAATCCTATAATTTTGTAATAGATTAGATCATAGACTATTTTTATCTATTCAATCCGTGTTCAAAAGGTCTTAGATATCAATTGTAAAGGCTATTAAGCCAATTTTCTCAATAGTGAAAAGGGTTTGAGATTGAAGACTCTATTATATGCTTCACTGTAAGACATTTTGGAAATATATTGAAATAGAAGTTTCTTTCACTGTATATTGTTCAAGCTTCCATATTTTGTATTTTCTATGCATGTGAGTGAATGTTATATACATTTATCTATGTTTATCTAATGATAGATAATTGTTATTTTGTCTCTTCATTGATAGACTACACTCGCAATTATTTTTCCTTGTTATAGCTAGCCATTCATATATGCTCTGTGTGTGTTTCTTCTAGTATGATAATCATTCTTTATATATTCACATCTTGATAAAACTTTATGAACAAGTATAGTTGAAATCCTTTTATGTTTGAGTGTATCCATGTGTGTTTTGAGTGAATGAGAGCATATCAAGTCATCCACCTTGATCCAATTTTTTACATCATCCAACCAAATAGTTTAAGTTACCAATATCATTCCCTTTATAGTCAGGGAAAGACTCTTGGAGTGATAACATGCCACATACACTTTGATAACCTTGTCAAAGTCAGCAAAAAGGAAGCAGTTAGAGAAATGCCCCAGATTACGAAACCAACCAACACTTTATGCAAGCACTGTCAACAAGGAAAGAAAACAAAGACCAGGTTTAAATCAAAAGAATATTCAATGACAATACCACTGCAAATTGTGCATATTGATCTCGTTGGACCAACTACAACAAAGGGTTTAAAAGGTGAGAAATAATTTATGTTATTAGTTGATGATTATACAAGAATGACTGCAATTTGTTTTCTTAGGAATAAATCAGAAGCTTTTGAAAACTTCAAGGTGTACAAGGAATTGGTTGAAAATGAAATGGATTAAAAAATCTAATGTTTGAGATCTGATAATGAAGGAGAGTTCACTTCAAAGGAATTTATGTACTATTGCAACAAGAATGGAATAAAAAGGAAATTCTTCGTTGCTAAGACACCTCAGCATAATGGAGTTGCTGAAAGAAATAACAGGACAGTATAGGAAATGGCTCAAAAAATGTTAATGGATTCGAAATTGACAGATATATTTTGGACACATGCAGTGCATACATCGGTTCACATTCAAAACAAAGTAATTCTCAGAAAAAACAATGGAAACATTCCCTACGAGCTATGGAAAGGAAGACCAACAAATGTGAAGCACTTCAGAGTATTTGGAAGCAAATGCTATATCAAAAGAGAAGATGGTAGAATGGGAAAGTTAGACTTTCGTGTGGACAAAGAAGTACTTGTTGGTTACTCAAGTACAAGGAAAGCCTACAAGTGTTACAATCTGAGGTTGAACAAAGTTGTGGAA
>SNQJ01S0172735.1:0-20443 GCA_010110895.2 Picea sitchensis
CGAAGACAAAAGTTTGGAGACCGGGGCGACATCAAACTGAAGCGATTATGCGGCAGAATCACACCACAATTCTTCAGAATCACACCTAGATGACAAGAAACTCGCCTCTAAGGGAATGCCCCTTGAATATCACGAGCTCATGAGCCTCAAAAATTTCTATTAACATAACAATGTCTTCCTATCATAACTTATATGTTATTAATGTTGCGATTGCAAATGTAAACAGAAGTATTCTAAGATTTAACATTATTGAAAGAAGGGTAATACAATCCTAGAAAGATACACGAGTCATTGTGATTTTGTAACAAAATATTAATAAAACTGATTTCATAAGAGTGTACTGCAATGTTGATTTTACATTATAATCTAACATTGATTTTACACTATAATCTAATAAAGAAAAGGATTTATGCACTATATCTCATACCTTGATTTAAATTTTTTTTATGTACCTTAGTTTGAATGGGATTTATGCACTATATCTCATATCTTGATTTAATATTTTTTATGCACCTTACTTTGAATGGGATTTATGCATTATGTATCAATGGGATTTAGCACTATGTCTCATACCTTGATTTAATATGATTTATGCACTTTATCTTTGAATGTTTTCTTTTAGTTGTGACGACGTATCATACCCRCATTGAAAGGGTATTGGATGGCACTTTACATATATATAAACTTAAAAARTTAATAATATCAAAAAATTAATAATATCAAAAGGCATACTTTCTTATGATACTTGTTRAACTCCACAATCTATGTTATGTGTCATTTTTTATATAAGAAATGATTTACATCTTGGTGTCATTTTTTATATAAGAAATGATTTACATCTTGTTAGATGATTATTGAAATGACATATGATTAACTTGCTAAAATTACCACCACCTCCTATCAATTGATATTGGATAAGGTCATTCACCACTTGTGGTATTATCTATTCTCACATGAAGTTGAAAAATTTCAATAAAAATGTGGTAGAGTTTTTCATTTCTCCAAACCTCCAAAACTGAATTTATCTAAAGAAGAATTTCAATCTATTCCTCACCTGAATGATAACCCCCATATCATTAATCTAGAAAAGGACAAAAGTAATTCTATAATCATTATAACTATGAAAATAAACTTCAAGACCCTTTTTTATTCATCATATAAACCTCTTTTCAAAAACCCAATCAATACCATTACCATCTTAGCCATTAAATCCTTCAAATCTTCATCCTTGGACCCACCCTTACCATTCAAAATGTCTTATTCCTCATACCCACAAATCCCTAAGATCTATGAGAAACCAAAATTCATAAAAAAAACATCTCTCTTAGATCTATAATAAGCATTGTAGAAGTACCCACTCATGCCTTAGTTTGCTTTCTTTCTATTAAACTTCATTGACTTATTGAAATAACTCCCTCATTTATTAAATATTTCTCTGATTTAATTCAAAAATTTCAACACTTAACCTTGATGAACAAAACATCATGTTTAGTTTTGATATTATGTCCTTATTCATCACAAGTTTTGTTCCATAAACCCTTAAACTTATCTCTAAGATTGTGGATCCAAAAACTCTTAACCTCATTAAAATCTACCTCACCTCAACACACCTAAAATGTTAGGATTACTCTTCTTGTTGAAATCCCTTTCCATTCCTTGAATATGTATTCTTTATTATATTTTGAATGTATTTTGTATATACAAATGCATAGTACACATTCATATTTGCTTGTTTCACTAAATGTAATTCATGAATATTTGGGGTGTGACATGTGGACCTAAATAGTGCACCCTTGTATGATTGAGTATGTATAGTAAACTGTGAATGGAAGGTAAAAAGAAATTAGGTAAGAGATTTATATCATATGTAATTAAATTATCCTATTATAGTAGCTTGTTATGGTCAGTTTTATAAGGAGATATCATATGTAATTAAATTATACTTCTAGCAACAACCATTTTATAAAAGTGGTTGATATATGCTACACCATTTATTCACCTTTCCAAACTAATAGCGTCGATCAACGTATATCAACCACTTTTATAAAGTGGTTGTTGCTAGTTGACGTCTATGCCTTTGGACCACCATTAATATATTAATACAT
The DNA here is from genome assembly GCA_010110895.2 of Picea sitchensis. NCBI lineage: Eukaryota > Viridiplantae > Streptophyta > Pinopsida > Pinales > Pinaceae > Picea > Picea sitchensis. Next base: position 2,106 of record SNQJ01S0172735.1, read on the forward strand.
AATTAATGTATTAAAGAATTATTACATTAATATTATATTAATGTATATAAATTAATGAGATCTATTAATGTAATGTATTGCATTAATGTAATAGATAATAATAATGTATAAATGTAATCTATAAATTAAAGTATTATGTATAGCCTCAGTGGGCCTAATGGCCAAGAACATGTGTTTCTTCTTAAGAGGTCATAGGTTCAAATCCAAAGAGGGGTAGGGTATGTATACCTTCATAGACTTTACTAGTAATGTAAGATACATTAATTAATTCATACATTCAATATAATATTAATAATACATTTATTAATATTATTAATACACTAAGATATTAATATTTATATTTATATTAAAACAAAAATATTGATAAATGTATTAATACATTATTAAAATATTAATGCCTTAATAAATACATTATTAAAGTATTAATACATTAATAATAAATAATTAAATTATTAATTAGTTAATATATTAATAATGAATTATTAAATTATTAATACATTAATAATGTAACGTATAATGTAAATTATTTATTAATTTATACATTAATACATTAATTAGTTTATACATTCAATACATTATTAATAATGAATTTATTATTATCAATATTGTTAAGTAACATTAAGTATTAATTAATTTATACATTAATACATTAATTAGTTTATACATTAAATACATTATTAATAATGTAATTATTAATATTATTAATACACTAAAATATTAATATTTATATTTATAATAAAACATAAATATTGATATTAAAAAAATAATTTTAAAGAATTGATACATTAAAAAAGTATCAATACTTTAGTAATACATTATTAAAGCATTAATACCTTAATAAATAAATTATTAAAGTAATAATACACTTTAATAATACATTATTAAAGTATTAATATATTAATTTACAATGACCATGCTTTAGTATGGTTGGCCATGATAATGGCTAACTTTGGTAGAACTTTGTTGACTTTGGGAAGGAAAGGTTTACTATGGTTGACATGGTTAATTGTGGTTGACCATGACCATGGTTAACTTATGTAGACCTTCACTATGGTTGATGTTTACTATGCATGAACTTAATTATGGTTGAACTTGATTGACCATGACCATGGTTGACTCTGGTTGACCATGGTTGACAATGGTTAACCATGTTTGACAGTGGTTGGCCATAAACGATCATGGTTAGTCATGACCATAGTTAACCAAGACTACGGATGACATTCAGATAATGAAATTTGGAAGTGTTTGTCACATTATGACGACATGATATTCATGTAAAATTGTGACAATGAAGCTATGTTGATGACATTCTGATGACGAGGGTATGTTTGTCAGATTGCGATGACAAGATATTTGCATCACAATATGATGACAGGATATTTGCATCACATTGCAGTGACGGGGCTATGTTCATCACATTGTGAAGACAATATTTTTTTTGTCACATATTAATGATGATGGGGATATTGGGATGAGGGTTTTAGGTTCATCACATTGCAATGACAGGTAATTTAAGTAAATATTGACATTGTGATGAACATAAATGTCGTGTGTTCATCATATGTTGAATGGCTATGTGATGAAAATAATACATTAATTTACAATGACCATGCTTGACTATGGTTGCCCATGATCATGGCTAAATTTGGTAGAAATTTGTGGACTTTGGGAAGGAAAGGTTCACTATGGTTGACATGGTTAATTATGGTTGACCATGGCCATGGTTAACTTACATAAACCTTCACCATGGTTAACTTTCATAGACCTTCATTATGCTTGACGTTCAATATGGATGACCTTCACTATTGTTGACCTTGGTTGACCATGACCATGGTTGATTGTGGTTGACTATGGTTGACAATGGTTTATCCCTATGGTAGTGCATGAGAAGAAACAAGGGGGAATACAAATCTGTGTAGACTTGATAAAGTTGAATGATTTATGTATGCATGATCCTTTCCCTACCCCATTGATAGATGAAGTTTTCGAGAACGTAGGAGGGAAAGAAACATATTCATTTACTGATGGATTTTCAGGTTATCACTGTATCAAAATAGTACCTAAAGATCGACATAATAATACATTTACAATAGAATGGGGATCATATCAATATATAGTGATGCCATTTGGATTGAAGAATTCCCCTACTAGCTTCTCAAGGGTAGTAGTAGTTACTCTTAAGGATTTTATTCATAAGTTTTTGGAAGTTTATTTGGATGATTGGACAATGTTTATCTTATTGAAGGATCATGTTGAAGTGTTAAGATTGATGTTAGACAGGGGTAGACAGTGTCAGATTTCATTGAATATTAAGAAATTCATTTTCAACGCACCATTTGGTATTTTGTTAGGGCATGTGGTGTGTAAACAGGGTTCGCTGGTTGATCTTGCTAAAATTGTTGTCGTAGTTAATTTACCACCACCTAAGTCAGTGCGCCAGTTAAAAAGTACACTTGGTCATACACGGTATTATAGGAAGTTTATAAGGGGATATGCACATATTATTGCACCGATGGAGAAATTGTTGAAGAATGACATTAAGTATCAGTGGAATGATGAGTGTCAACAAAGTTTGGATATCTTGAAGGAGAAAATGGTGACCACGTCAATTTTGATATTTCCAAACTAGTCAAAGGAATTTCATGTGCATGTGGATGCATCTGCAATAACACTTGGATAAATATTAACACATCCAAGAGAAGGTGATATAGATCACCCAATAGCATTTGCAAGAAGAAAGTTGTTAGATTCAGAACATAACTACATTACAACAAAAAGAGAAGGATTGGCTATGGTATATGCATTGCATAAATTCAGACATTATTTGTTAGGCCAACATTTTAATACGTTTACATATCACTCCGCTCTTAGATATTTAGTCAATAATCCAGTGTTGGGGGGAAGAATATGCAGATGGCTACTGTTGTTTTAGGAGTTTGATTTTGAAGTCGTGGTGAAGCCTAAAAGATTGAATGCAAGGCCATATCATATGTCCAGGATAACTAATGGAGAGGAACCAAGTAACTTGGAGGACAACTTCCCAGATGCACAATTGTTTTCATTACATATTGTTGATGAATATTTTGCTAACATTATTGAGTTTTTGAGTATAGGATTTTCCCCAAAGGGATTCAATAGTGCGCAGAAGAATAATTTGGTGGTGAGCGCTGCAGAGTACCAACTTATTGCAGGACACTTGTACAAAGTTGGTGCAAACAAAATTTTGAAGAGATGTGTTATGGAGCATGAAAGGCCTATAATTTTAGCAGAAGCACACAAAGGAATAGATAGAGGAAATTATGTAGGGAAATCTATTGCACAGAAGATATTGCGTATAGGATTATGGTGGCCAATAGTTCATAAGGATGCAAAGGAGTATTGCCAGAATTGTGATGTCTATCAAAGGGTTGGAAAGCCATCCAAGAGGGATGATATGCCACTGATACCTAAAGTAACTTTGAAAGTGTTTGAAAAGTGGGCAGTATATTTTGTAGGACCAGTTAATACACCAACCAGAAGATTAGGAGCTAGGTATATTATTACAGCAACAAAATGTTTGACCAAATGGGATGAAGAAACACCACTAAAATATTGCAACGTAAAGACTACAATGCACTTCTTATTTGAACAAGTAGTCACAAGATTTGGATGCCCTAGAATTCTAATGAGTGATCAGGCGAATCATTTTATCAATAGTATTATCCAGGAAATGACTGAAGAATTCTAGATACACCATCAGAAGAACAATCCTTACCATCCTAAAGTCAATGGGATAGTGGAAGCATTTAAAAAGATATTAGAGAATTCTTTAACCAAGATTTGCAATGTGAATAGGGATTACTGGGATTTAAAGATACTAGTAGCATTATGGGCCTATAGAACTACATGTAAGAAACTCATAGGGAATACACCTTTCAGACTGGTGTATGGACATGAAGCATTAGTTCCTTTGGAGTATTTGATGCCTAGTTTGTGCATTGCAACAATTACAAACATGACAAAAAGAGGCGCAACTCAAGAAAGATTGGAACAACTCATGGAATTAGAAGAAGATAAGATTATAGCTAGTTTTCATCAGGAGGTATAGAAAGAAAATGGCAAAGCTTGGCATGACAGATAGATCAAGAAGAATAACTTGAAGGAAGGACATCTGGTTCTCCTATATGATAGTAAACATTTGCAACACCCAGGGAATTCCAGGAGGAATTAGCTAGGGCCATATGAGATAAAGTTTGTCATAGATGGAGGTGTTGTGTAGCTGCAGGATTTAATAGGCAAGGAGATGCAAGGATTGGTGAATGGTAGTCAACTGAAACTGTATAGGGATAGTCGACCCAATAACCCTCAGTAGATGTCACGCTGAAAAGTAGAGTTGCACATAATGTATATAGTAGGAGTCAAAAGAGGAAAAAAGACAGAAAAAAATTAGAAAAAGAAGAAAAAGGACAGAAAAAAATTAGAAAAAGAAGAAAAAGGAAGAAAAAAATTGGAAAAAGGAAGAAAAAGACAAAAAGAAGTTAGTCGATAGATAAGTGGTAGACATACAGTTGGAAATACATCGCACAAAGAATAGTAAATTGGTGCAACAAAATTCAAGATACTATGCACATGAAAAAATTGATAGAATGAGAACACAACGCGACGGGACAAAGAGCGACTAGAAAAAGAAAAAGGCGGTGAATGGAAAAGTGGGATACGACAGAGAATTTATGACAGGCCTTATAAAAGAAGGAAACTTGCAAGGCAATCCTCATTGTTATTTGAAGCATACAAAAGATAAGGAGAGAAAGTCGAACATGAGCAGGTATTTCCAAGGAGGTTAAGAAAGAATTCAGAGCAAATCCTTTGAGATCTAATAGAATGGAACCACTGAAGGTTAGATCTCCTAATAGAGTCGCAAGAAAAACATGAAGTGCTACAAATTCCACAGAGCAAGCAACCACATTGGTGGAAAACACTATTCAACCAGAAGGAATTGTCGATGTGGATGTGATCCCATTACCCATCGAGGAAGAAGTAAGTCCAACACTTTTTTAAGAACAAGAGCAAGTCATTGAGTATATGCATGTGGATCCAAGGGTCGAATGACAAAACCCTACCAAAGAACATAACCCTACACAACAACTGGGTTTGGGAGCGCCACAACAGATGAATGGAGAAGATGACAAAAGAACAAAATAAGGTGAGCTCAGGGCATAGGCTGAAGCAGAGAAATAACATGTCAAAGAGACAACACCACAAACAAAAGAATAGGTGAAAGTAGAAGATGTTACAAGTGAACCATATTCTGACATAGAGGAAGAAGAGGATGTGCACCAGGAAGCAGGGACATCCACCACGACAGAAAAGAGGAAGGAGAAACAACCAATACAGAGGTCACCGTGCAAGTAGGAATAAGTCACAATAGCACTATCGTGCATACTAGAAGGAGTGAAAATCCTCCCTAACATTTTAGGATGTGTAGAAAAATTGAGGTACACAGAACATGACATAGTAGACATAGATAAATTCCCTAAATTCAATCCAAAAGAATACATGGAGATCAATGAGATAAGTGTGTTAGGAATTCCAATATTGGAACTGAAGCAATGGATTACATGATTGTACAACACATGGATAATGAACCTACTAGAAATCCCTCATTTTGGATGAGACAAGGATGTGAATAACTGTGTCAAACAATTATTGGAGTTAGTACATGGGGGTATCCTATGGATGGATAGGTTGATATCAATCGATGTTGATCTGATTGCAACAATAATAGGTCTGCCTATTGTTGGAGAGAAACCTGGACAACATCTGGATGAAAAAACTAAGGAGAAGGCCCTGACAGAGGAAATGAAGAAGACATATGGAATAGTGAAAGGGTCCCAAGGAATTATAATTAACATGATCAATGAACCAGCAACAAGAGTCACAACTAAGCTAATGGCATGCAAATTGTTAAGGAAATGTCGCAAGGAAGAAGCACCAGTAAGGGTGATAAAAACAACCGTGCAGTGTGCGAAGGGGACTTTACTTATACAGAGTCCATACTTACTGAACCTATTTTTGGACAATTGCAAAGATGCACAAGACTTAGGCACATAATTCCAGTATTCGTGGTTGATCATACTTATAGCATTGGTGGGATGGAGACACCCCAAGTATAGTGCATTTTTTCAAAGGATAGGAAAGTGTCGTGCAACACAATATGCAACATTGTGGCATACCTCAGCTGCAAAATAAATGAAGGCCAATTATGGCGTATTTGTGATGTATTTGGAGGAGATATAGGAAAAGTTGGATGAGACATGGATGATACCACCAGAAGTGGTGGAGGAACACAAGGATATAGAAAATGTTTAGGTATCAAGGCACAATGTATGGATTCAAGTAAAAACGGACCCAAAGAAGAATTGGTTGTAGATGATGTACTGCATCACTATAGAGGAAGTTCAATGGGCTATGAAAGATTTTCCAGATGAATGGAAGACACCAGTGACCTCAAAGAAGGGATATAAAGGAAAGAAACCAATAGAAGTTGGCATGTCACATAAATCGAATAGTTCAACAACTAATACAAGGAATCCTACTCAGTGTGCAAAGGTTACAAGAGGGAGTGTGGCAGTGAGAAAATGTAGACAAAATGCTACTCAAAAGCTAGAAGTGCAGGGGAAGGACTGCGCTGAAGTGACTAAAGGAAGATCACAACAGAAGGATATTAATGGAAGCACACATAAGGAAACAAGTGTTCCTATATAGGAGGAACTAGGAGGAGGAGGAGATATCTTGGACATAGAAGTTGCTACAACTTCAGTGCAGATAGAACCCTACCAATGAAGAGGACGATGTTATAAGCAACAGGCCAAAGAAAGAAGATGAAGGTGCAAAAAAGCATCACAGAGCTCACATTAACAGAGGATGACACTGAACTAGTGGCTGAGAAGGTGCATGACCACACAACAGAGTCATGGGACGATGCTGAGAAGCAGAGAGAAGAAATAATTAGGAAACAAACAAAGGTTAAGGAAACTTTGGAACAACTTCAATTGGAGGCGGCACAATAGAAGGAAAAAGGCACGACCACAATAGACTGATCAGGAAAAGACAGTTCCTGCATAGGAGACAGTCCAAATTATAGTGTCGGGTAGTGAAAAGTTTGCGATCACTTAGGATATGCTGCAGATAGATGAGGAGACAAAGTAAAAGGACATGAAAGACATTGATCACTTAGACTTGGCACTAGCCAAGGTCCCAAACACAGCATTATATAAACTTCAAGTAAGTGTTGCATAGGAGATCCAATCAAGAGAACGATCAAATGCGACGGAGTTACAAGTAGCTAAAGACATAAGGGACACATTGAAGATAACCCTCAACGAAATGTAGATTGAGAAAGATGAGAAAAAGAAACATATTGGCCAGATAGAGTAGCGCGTAGAAGAAGTTTTCAAGTCAATTCCAGACAACGCGCATTTACAGACATAAGAGAATATTGGAGGAATAGAAAAAGCTATGGAGAATTACAAGAGCCATATCACAGACTTGATGACACTATTAAAAACAAGCACACCACCATAAGTTAGATCAAAGAGAGAGCACGAGGTGGCCAAACACATGGAGAACATGGTGCAAAATATTAAGGAAGATTCAGAGTTACATGGAAAAAGTGTGGAACTATGGACAAGCTTGCAGGAGGATGAAAAGTTGCAAGCGTTGAAACAGAAGGAAGAAGGAGTCAACACAGTTGCGCAAGATTTGAAGAAAAAGAAAAAGACAATGAACATACATGATAGGTTGAGGAGAGCACAAGAGTTAAAGAATTTACAAGCATAATCGAAGAAGGTGCAAACAGAGAAGCATTTGAGGCAGGCTGAGCTGGAGCCATTGTAGGAATATGTAGAGAGGATGTTGGCAGATATCGATACAACCAAGGGATAGATGGAAAACCTGAAGATGGAAGATGACGAAATATTGAAAGTGCATATATCACTACGCAGACTTTGGAGTCTATTGCAAAGAAGAGCGCGCGAGTGAAGACTCATGCTGAAGAGATTTTTGGTAGAATCCAGAAGTTGGAGAAATCTGTCAGAGATGAAAACATTGCCTTAGTGGCTTGGGATGAGCCACGGGTTAGTGTTGGGGTGTGTTGGAGCAGGCTATTTTGGGAAATGTGCAACAATAATGACATACAGTTGGAAATGGGGCCAGTAATGGAGTGCACACCAGGAAATAAGGAAAAACAACATGCCAAAAGGCAAGGAAAGCAGCGCGTCAGGATTCAAGGAAAAGAAGCGAAAGGAAAATAAGAGTCAAAGAAAGGAATGGTTGGATTGAGGACCAGCCACACATAGGAATTTACTATGTGGACAAACATAATCCACTTAGGGTTAGGGTTTTGGGTCCCTTTTGTAAGGGTTTTTACCCATTTTTGGTAATATAAATATATGATGTATGAGGTAGATAGGATATCATATTTGAGCATGTTTGGGATGTACCTTTGAGAACTTTTCTAAGTTTTGAGCTAGTCTTTGTGGAATGTTTTGGCCGAGAGCTTTGGAGCTCATGTGGAGTCTATTCTTGAGTTTTATATGAGGGTCAGGTCGCAAGTTGTAGAGCTTTGTGCGACACTGGTCAACCTCATCATCACCATTACTAAACTGTTGATGTAATGTGCGCAACACAATATTTTGAAGAAGAAGAATAAAGAAGCATAGAATGCCAAATATTTGTGGACATAGCCTAGGGGGTGAACCATGGTAAAATACTGTGTCAATGTGTGGAATGTGCTCTTAATGCTTTGAAATGTATTTTATGATGAATGAATGGATAAATGAATGAATATGTTAGGGTTAATTTGCAACGTGCACTAGATTAGACACGTTATTTCTTGAAGAATGAATGTTAGAGGTTAAATGAATGGTAGAATGATGAATATGGAAGTTGAAGTATAAATAGGTCTAACATCCCTATGAGAATCATCGCTTCCGCGATTGCAAACATTTGGGTCATGCAATCACCCATAATCCATCTTGGGTGGTGAGACTGTACTATGCAATCTATGCACAGTGTTTCCTTTTGGGCTCCAGAAGGATGGGTGGTTTCTAGGTTTTTGCTGGAGAAGTAAGGTAGAACCCGGGTTAGCTCATACATCCAACATCGGGTGAGACTTTACCAACTTCGAGTGATGCCAAAAGAGCCGATATCTTTATGGTTTTTTTTGTGATTTAATGTTGAACCTCGGGTCTGAGAACTATGCACCAACAACTTGGTTGTAGCATTAGAATCCATCTAAAAAGAACAAAATCTTAGACCCATTGACCAATTGGAAAATTTGATCCATAAAAAGAAGGGGAATTGGAGAATTTGATCCATATAGAGGAGGGGAACATGATTTTGGCATCAAGAAATTTTCTCAACTCTTTCAAGGTGTTGGGTTCTAAATTTGGTTGAGGGAGTCTTTTTTTTTTTTGTCTAAATGTTTTTGTTCCTAGTTTTATAATTATGGCATGTTGAATCATTTTAGAATCTTAAACCTTCAAATCATCATACATCCAAGTGAATATATCTCGATATTATTTAAACCAATTCACAAATTACTTTGTTCTTCACTCCTAGAAAAGACTTAATTTACTTATTTCAAGTTAGATTCAATTTCTATATTAATGGTTTAAATTTTAGTTGAGGAACATTTACCTTCTAGATAAATATACTTGGGTTTTTTGAATCTATCAAGTGAATATATCTCGATATTATTTAAACCAATTCACAAATTACTTTGTTCTTCACTCCTAGAAAAGACTTAATTTACTTATTTCAAGCTAGATTCAATTTCTATTAATGGTTTAAATTTTAGTTGAGGAACATTTACCTTCTAGATAAATATACTTGGGTTTTTTGAATCTATATTTTCATTCAAATCATTTTTCTAACATAATGAAACCCTTTGGGATTTTCTCTCAAGTAAGTCATGTTGTTTTTTACTTATGGCATATTCTTGATATGTTGATTTGTTTCTTTAACAAAATCTTGATATGAACTTGATTTAGAGAGGAAGTGGATAAGTTGTTTATTAATATTGAAAAATTATCAACATTTGAAAGTTTAGTAAGCAAACTCAATTATAGTGAAGTTAGTATCAAAATCTAATAATTATGCTATAAGTATGCATCTTATGTCTTTCTTATTTTTGGTATGTAGTGAAAGAATTGTGCATTGTTGTTCAAATAAAATTTATAGAAAAAAAATGACAATGAAAAATCTTGTAATTCGTGGTCAAAATCTAAAACTTAACTCAAAAATTGAAACAAATCAAAATATCATGCTCCAAAAATCAATCAAGTACAATGGCTTTTCAAACACTCATGCTCACATGTAGTACCTCAATCTATAAAGAGGTTTGTAAATATTCCCAACACTTGGTACCAATGAAAACTCCATTTTCCCCACACCATAGCACCTATCTTTTCAATAACTTATGCTTCATACTAATGAAAGAGTTACTAAAGTACGAGGGTTGGTGATATAATTCTCCATTTCACCCATTATTACATAGAGATACATTAAGTGGATATGTATTCTCCATAAAACTATACACGTTATGGGACGGGAAGTGGACCACCCTCCTTAAGATTTATAAAACATTGCCACTCTTCTATTTTAAGAATATCCTAAATTCATTCTTTACTTTGAGATATATAACTTGAGTGGACCTAATGATTAAGAACATATGTTTCCTTTAAAATGTCAGCCAAGTTCAAATCCAAGAAGATAGGTTCTATATACTTTTATAGCCTTAAAGATATGACTTTAAATAACCTTAAAATAAATTATTATTATTATACCTACAAATAAATTATTATAATTTAAAAAATAAATTATTATTAATATATACCTTCAAAAATAAATTATTATTATTATGATTTGCATTATCTTTTGTTAAGGACAAAATTGGTGTAATAGCATGCCATTATACCAAAAGATATATTAGAACTGATGTATTATTTGCCACACATATGGTATCCCATATGTATTATTTTACTGATTACATGGCATCCCATCTTTAGAAATACCATGAACATATGTATTATTTGTCACACATGGGATCCCATATTTGCACTAACCTTTAGAACGAATTGCTAATTGCAATTTCCAAGAACCTTCGCAAAAGGTTACTGGAAAAGTTAACTTTAAAGAAAAAGTTAATTTCAAAAAACAGAAGAAGGCACGAACCAGCTTCCATATACCGATAGCATAATGGAGGCCGATGAGTCGCCGTATACGGAATTCTCCCGCGTTCAAACAGTCAGCGAGAATCAAACACGCGTAATATATGAAGAATGGGCAATAGATGAAGAATCCGCCTCAGTCATCTTTGTTTGTTTGTGAATAGATGAAGAATGGGCAATAGATGAAGTTTTGTTTGTTTGTGAATAGACGAAGAATGGGCAATAGATGAAGTTGCTCTTCCTGCGTAATATATGTAGTGGGCTTTTGCATCTCTTCTACATTCCAAGTAGTCACGTAAATATATCCTCCCACCTTGCATCAAAGTAGTGGCCTTAGATCTACCAACCAAGCACCCTTTCTTGTTCCCCGCCTTGGAATTTGTTGCTTTGCTTCCTCAAGAAACACGGGTTGGAGATCCCATTGCTTCCCTTTCATGGTGTCAATTCGTTAGGGAGAGGTTTAGGCAACTGCATGCATAGAGACCTCGATCATCTTTGTTTGTGAGTATCGCCGAATACCTGAAGGATCTGAGAGTAGCCGTAAATCGAAATCCCTGGAAGAGAAGACCTAAAGGGTTTCATCCGCGTTAAAGCATTCAGCGAGAATCGAACACGCGATCCCTGAGCTTATCCCGATTATAGATTCGTGGCATTCTTAACAATCGGACTCAATCATCTTTGTTTGTGAGTGCAATGGACTGCGTGAGCGTCGAGATAACCTCGATTTCCGCCCGTGATTTGGAGAACCCAGCCTTCAACACGGCCTATGCAATGGCATGGATCAACGACGACTTCATCAACAAGCAGCGAATGCCGGTAGACAGAGTGAACGGCACCAACCTCACCTGGAATCACTGCATTCGTTTCACACGCGAGCTAGTAGCTCTCCGGCAGGGCAACCTTATTTTGGTGATCGGAATCTTCACAAAGGCTCCCATCGGCGACACAGAAATCGACCGCGTTCACATCCCGTTGAAGGATTTCGTCGAGCCTGGCTACCCCATGTCCCTCACCTGCACAATCCGAACTCCGTCCCAAAGTCTCGACATCTCTCTGAATATTAAGTTTTCCAATCAGCCGCAACAGCAGCACCACTGTTACCCGTCACACGGCTACCACGCTTCTCTTCCTCGCTATCAGCAGTACCCTCCTCCACATCTCCCTCCCCTACCTGTGTTTTTCACTCTAGTCCTCACCAGGGCTACCAACCTGTTCTACCTCAACCACACCAGCCCATTATCTTTGGGAGTTCAGCAAACCACATCGCGGGCAGTGTCTCTCCCCTTTCCTACCAGAGTTACCCTAGTCCTTACCAGGGCTGCCAACTTGTTGTACCTCAACCACACCAAACCAGTATCTTTGGGAGCTCAGCAAACTACAAAATGCAAGGTTTCATCAATAGGTCTCTTGCAACCCACCATTTGTCCCATCTGTCCCTTGTCTTCAAGGGATTGTAAAACTCCAGGTTTCATCCTATTTGATGCGGAGCATCCTCCACCTTCGCGCTCTGCTGGAGGTTTGGCGTTGCGTTAGGGATAATGGCTGCGCAAGACTGCCAAATTCATGATTAAACTGAAAATCCATGCATTAAAATGATTAAACATTTCGAAGACAAAAGTTTGGAGACCGGGGCGACATCAAACTGAAGCGATTATGCGGCAGAATCACACCACAATTATTCAGAATCACACCTAGATGACAAGAAACTCGCCTCTAAGGGAATGCCCCTTGAATATCACGAGCTCATGAACCTCAAAAATTTCTATTAACATAACAATGTCTTCCTATCATAACTTATATGTTATTAATGTTGCGATTGCAAATGTAAACAAAAGTATTCTAAGATTTAACATTGTTGAAAGAAGGGTAATACAATCCTAGAAAGATACATGAGTCATTGTGATTTTGTAACAAAATATTAATAAAACTGATTTCATAAGAGTGTACTGCAATGTTGATTTTACACTATAATCTAACATTGATTTTACACTATAATCTAACAAAGAAAAGGGATTTATGCACTATATCCTCATACCTTGATTTTTTTATGTACCTTACTTTGAATGGGATTTATGAACTATATCTCATATCTTGATTTAATATTTTTATGCACCTTACTTTGAATGGGATTTATGCATTATGTATCAATGGGATTTAGCACTATGTCTCATACCTTGATTTAATATGATTTATGCACTTTATCTTTGAATGTTTTCTTTTAGTTTTGATTTAATTTAATATAAGGTAATAGTATTAATATTTTAAATATAATATTAAATATATATATATAAGTTAAAAAATTAATAATATCAAAAGGCATACTTTCTTATGATACTTGTTAAACTCCACAATCTATGTTATGTGTCATTTTTTATATAAGAAATGATTTACATCTTGTTAGATGATTATTGAAATGACATATGATTAACTTGCTAAAATTATCACCACCTCCTATCAATTGATATTGGATAAGGTCATTAACCATTTGTGGTATTATTTATTCTCACATGAAGTTGAAGAATTTCAATAAAAATGTGGTAGAGTTCTTCATTTCTCCAAACCTCCAAAACTGAATTTATCTAAAGAAGAATTTCAATCTATTCCTCATTTGAATGATAACCCCAATATCATTAATCTAGAAAAGGACAAAGGTAATTCTATAATTATTATGAATACCCCTAACTATGAAAATAAACTTCAAGACCCTTTTTTATTTATCATATAAACCTCTTTTCAAGAACCCAATCAATACCATTATCAGCTTAGCCGCTAAATCCTTCAAATCTTCATCCTTGGACCCACCCCACCATTCAAAATGTCTTATTCCTCATACCCACAAATCCCTAAGATCTATGAGAAACCAAACATTCATAAAAAAAAGACAACCCTTTTAGACCTATAATAAGCATTGTAGAAGCACCCACTCATGCCTTAGTTTGCTTTTTTTCTATTAAACTTTATTGACTTATTGAAATAACTCCCTCATTTATTAATTATTTTTCTGATTTTATTCAAAAATTTCAACACTTCAATTTGATGAACAAGACATCATGTTTAGTTTTAATGTTGTGTCCTTATTCACCAAAAATTTTGTTCCATAAACCCTTAAACTTATCTCTAAGCTTGTAGACCCAAAAACTCTTAACCTCATTAAAATCCGCCTCACCTCAACACACCTAGAATGTTAGGATTACTCTTCTTGTTGAAATCCCTTTCCGTTTCTTGAATATGTATTGTTTATTATATTTTGTATGTATTTTGTATATACAAATGCATGGTACACATTCACGCATGGTACACATTCACATTTTCTTGTTTGACTAAATGTAATTCATAAATATTTGGGGTGTGACATGTGGATCTAAATGATTGAGTATGTATAGTAAAATGTGAATGGAATAAAAAGAAATTAGGCAGGAGCTTTATATCATATGTAATTAAATTATATTATTATAGTAGCTTTTTATGGTCACTTCCATAAGGAGATATCATACGTAATTAAATTATACTACTAGCAATAATTACTTTATAAAAGTGGTTGACGCTTATTTATTCACCTTTTCAAACCACGCGTAGTATATCAACCATCTTTATAAAGTGGTTGTTGCTATTGACTTAACTTTTATATAGTGGTTGTTGCTAGTTGATGAACGACATGCCTTTGGACTACTTTCATTACTAATAGTTATTAATATAATAATAGTTATTACATAATATTATATTAATGTATATAAATTCAATAAGATTTATTAATGTAATAGATAATAATAATGTATAAATGTAACTATAAATTGTGCATTATGTTACATTAATGTATAATGTAATTGATTGATACATTAATAGTGTAATGTACCACTAATTAATTAATTAATACATTGCTAAAATATTAATACATTAATAATGTAATGATACATTGATGCATTGTATTAATGTAATGTATAAATTTAAAATACAATTTATAAAGCAAGTTATTAATTGAATTGACATTAATAATGTAATGTATTAATTAATATATATACATATGTATAATGCCTATATTAATTAATTTATACATTAATACATTAACTAATTCATACATTAAATACAATATTAATAATACATTTATTAATATTATTAATACCTTAAGATATTAATATTTATATTTATATTAAAAAAAAAATATTGATATTAAAACACACATATAGAATTAATACATTAAAAGTATTCAATACATTATTAAAATATTAATACCTTAATAAATACATCATTAAAGTATTAATACATTAATAATAAATAATTAAATTATTAACAATAATACACGCATTATTAAATTATTAATACATTAATAATGTAACGTGAGTAATGTAAATTATTTATTAATTTATACATTAATGCATTAATTAGTTTATATATTAAATATTATTAATAATGAATTTATTATTATCATTATTGTTAAATAACATTAGCGGCTATTAATTTTATACATTAATACATTAACTAATTTATACATTAAATACATTATTAATAATGTACTTATTAATATTATTAATAATATTTGTAATATTAATATTTATATTTATAATAAAACATAAATTATTGGATATTAAAAAAATAATTTTAAAAGAATCGATACATTAAAAAGGTATCAATACTTTAGCAATACATTATTAAAGCATTAATACCTTAATAAATACATTATTAAAGTAAAAAAAATACATTATTAAAGTAATAATACATTAATACCTTAGTAATCCATTATTAAAGTAATAATACATTAATACATTAGTAATACATTATTAAAGTATTAATATCAATACACACCTAATGCCCATGCTTCAAGATGGTTGGCCATGATCATGGCTAAATTTGGTAGAATCTTGTTGACTTTGGGAAGGAAAGGTTCACTCATGGTCGACATGGTTAATTATGGTTGACCATGACCATGGTTAAACTTCTGGTATCCCTTCATTATGGTTGATGTTTACTATGCATGAACTTAATTATGGTTAACACTGATTGACCATGACCATGGTTGACTCTCGTTGACCATGGTTGACAATGCTGTCCATGTTTGACGTTGGTTGTCCATAAACCATCATGGTTATCATGAAGCACCAAAACTAATAAACCATCATGGTTAGTCATGAACATAGTTAACCAAAACTAATGTTCCATCATGGTTAGTCACAGTTCACAGTTAACCAAACTAATGGATTATAATTTTTTTCTAATTTTTATATTATCATCTTAAATATGCTAATTTTCACATTGAAAAGATTTTATTAATAAGTGAAACATTAAAAAAAAAAAAATATTTCATTTCTTTTAATATATTATTTATCTATTGTATTATTTTCACATTGAAAAGATTTTATTAATAAGTGTTATTTAAAAATATATATATTTAATTTTTAATATATATTATTTATCTATTATATTAGATTTTGAATATAAATTGTTTATGAAGTTTTTAGTCCAACATTTCTAATAAACACTCAATCCATCATTAAAAAAAATTTAAAACACAAAACTATCAAAATGTTTGAAAAGTAAACAAACCTTTACTATTATACTATCGACCTTTTTTCCATAATTAATATGAATGCCAGTCGTTCCCTTGGACTATTATACTGGCTTCTACCTTTTCCATAACAATGTGATGACGGGCTATGTTCATCACATTGCATCAATACTACATTTTTCCACATATTGACGACTACGGGGATATTGGGATGAGAGTTTTAGGTTCATCACATTGCAAAGACAGAAATTCTAAGTGAAATTTGGCA
This sequence comes from Picea sitchensis, assembly GCA_010110895.2. NCBI lineage: Eukaryota > Viridiplantae > Streptophyta > Pinopsida > Pinales > Pinaceae > Picea > Picea sitchensis. Next base: position 19,084 of record SNQJ01S0172735.1, read on the forward strand.
ATGTGATGAACATAAAATGTCGCGGTATGTTCATCATATGTTGAATGGCTATGCGATGAAAATAAATACATTAATTTACAATTAGTAACATGCTTGACTATGGTTGCCCATGATCATGGCTAAATTTGGTAGAAATTTGTGGACTTTGGGAAGGAAAGGTTCACTATGGTTGACATGGTTAATTATGGTTGACCATGGCCATGGTTAACTTCCATAAACCTTCACCGTGGTTAACTTTCATAGACCTTCACTATGCTTGACGTTCAATATGGATGATCGTCACTATTGTTGACCTTGGTTGACCATGACCATGGTTGACTATGGTTGACAATGGTTAACCAAGTTTGACAGTTGTTATCCATAGGTGACCATGGCTGGTCATGACCATAGTTGACCAAGACTACGAATGACATTGAGATAGTGAAATTTGGAAGTGTTTGTCACATTATGATGACATGATATTCACATAGCATTGCGACGATGAAGCTATTTTGATGAAATTGGGATGGCGAGGCTATGTTCATCATATCGTGACAATATGGTTATTTTTGTGACATTGCAAGGGAAGGGATAAGTTCGTCGGATTACGACGACAAGATATTTGCATCACAATATGATGACATGATATTTGCATCACATTGCAATGATGGGGCTACATTCATCACATTGCGACGACAATATATTGTTTGTCACGTATTGACGATGACAAGGATATTGCAACGAGGGGTTTATGTTCATCACATTACAATGACATGTCATTTAAGTAAAAAGTGGTAATGTGATGAACATGAATGTCGTATGTTCATCATATGTTGAATGGATATGTGATGAAATTAAATGTCGTATGTTCATCACATAGCGATGACAAGATATTTATTTCGATAATGGGGCGATGTTCATCACAGAGTGATAACATGACATTGTTTTTCACATTATGACAATAGGATATTTGTGTCACACACGGTGATGATATGTTCATCGAATTAGGATGACGAGGTTTTGTTCACCACATTGCAACAATATGGTTATTTTCATCATATTATGATGATGAGGTTATGTTCATCACATTGCGACAATATGGTTATGGTCAGTCATGTTCGTCACATTGTGACAATATGGCTATATTCATCAAATTGCGATAAAATGGTTATCAAAAGACATGCTCGTCACATTGAGAAAAATATTGTTATAGCCACTCATGTTCTTCACATCGCGACAATATTGTTGTGTTCATCAGATTGTGACAATATGGTTATGGCCAACCATGTTCAACCATTGTCAACCATGGTCAACCATAGTCAACCATGGTCATGGTCAATCAAGGTCAACCATATTTATGTTTGTCACATTGCGACAATAT